>MU725475.1:147281-163558 GCA_026770625.1 Nicotiana glauca
AATGAATTAGATGAGTTCAGGTTGCACTCTTATGAAAATGCTAAACTTTATAAAGAAAAGACAAAAAGATGGCATGACAAGCATATCAAGCCACGTCACTTTGAGCCAGGCCAACAGGTATTGTTATTCAATTCTAGACTCAAGCTATTCCCTAGGAAGCTAAAGTCGAGATGGTCAGGTTCGTTTGAGGTGGTGAGAGTTACTCCTTATGGTGCAATCGGGCTGCGAGCTTTAAATGGCGAAAGGAGATTTATGGTGAATGGTCATAGAGTCAAGCATTATTGGGGATGAATGATTAATCATGAAAATACCAAGGTTGTACAAGCAGATGAGTAAGCGAGACTCTGTGTCGTGCCACGATGTTAAATAAGGTGCTGGTTGGGAGGCAACCCAACGATAGTAGTAGTGTTTGATTTTGAGTTTTAACTTGCTAACAAATGTAGGCAACAAAGGGCGGGCGAAAGAACCATCAACCAGGAGCAAAACAGGTGAACAAAATGCAAAAATAATCGCCCAGGCGCGCGACTTCACGCCAACTTCGCGCACCTGGGCAAAACATTCTGCCTGGAACAAAAAAAGGGCGCGCGAAGAGGCGTGTGGAGTCCAAAGTTCGCGCAATAGCTTGCGCATTTTGGGAACTTATTCTGCCTGGACCGCGCAAAGTACGCGCGAAGTACTGCGCGACTTCGCGACCCCTCGTCCGAATTCCGGCATTTTTGTTAGTCGATTTAATTTTTTTTCTTTCTTTTTATTTGTTTAATTTTTTTATTTTATTTGCTCACTAACAATTTACCTTACCCCCCCTTCGTTCCCAACCAATCACAAAACCCTCACTTCCCCTTTCACAACCCAAACGCCCCAAATTCCCATACCTTCTCCCAGACACCCCCAACGCCTCCCCCAAATTTCCAGCACCCCTGTACCAATTCCCTATCTCACGTCTGTCTACCCCAAATCCCTAGCACCTCCCACCTTCTCCTTCACAAGGTAAGAGCCCTAGTTTTACTTTTTCTTTCTTTTCTTCTTCTATTTTTCTCTTTATATTTTCAGATTTTTTGTTGTGTGTTGTATCTTATGCAATTAGTTTGTGTAGTTGTATTTTGTGTTATGGTGTTCAATCTTTGTGAAATATATTACGGGGTTAGTTTTTTATAAGTGTGGGGTGGGTAGGACTTGATTTGGGTTATGAATGAGCTTTTGTGGGAAAGCCTAGTGCAAGACATTTAGAAAAAGAGTTATGAGAGCCTAATGCCCACAAGGTGTTCGTGGAAAGGTCTCAATGAACATGATTATGTAGTTGTGACCAATTTTGCGTGTGAAGTCTGAGTAACCGCATTACCATTACGTCACACTATTTTTGATGGACTGAGCTAAAGTGTTCAAATTTTGTAGGTATTATGGCACCCAGAAAGCACCAAGCCACAGGTCCATCGGCCCGTCGCCAAAGGGCAACCCCTGCACGTCCCTATGACAACAACAAATTTGTCTCACCTGAGGCTCAGACCCGTTTCACGGAGAAGGCTGCGAAGAAGTCAGTTCTGGAGAGGGGCATTGACATAAAAAAGGTCAAAGAACGATGCCCCCACATGTACAATGAGTTGATGGAGCGGGGTTTGCAAGCTTTCATTGATGAGCCAGGGGAGGCGAATGTAATGATTATTCGCGAATTCTATGCGAATCTGCCAGAGCATGTCAACCATGTGGTCACGGTGCGCTGAAAGGTGGTGGATGCCTCCGTTGAGGCGATATGCACTGCATATCAATTGCCTGACCCACTGCCTGACAATACAGAGTTTTATGAGTGGTCCAAACACCCAACAGACACCAAATGGAATCGCTTTTTTGACTCAATATGCGTACCCGAAAAAATAGTGGAGTGATTGGACCGCGGTGAGAAGTTCCACTCCTCCATTTTAACTACAGAGGCGAAGTGCTGGCTCTATGTGATTAACAGTCGCCTTATCCCCTCCAAAAATACTACGGAGGTGAATGGCCCCCGCGCCTCATTAATTTGGTGTTTCGTCAACAGTTTTCCCTTCGACATGGCCAAGGTAATTCATGATGAGATGTTTATTTGGTGCCCCCAGTGCCAGTATGGGATCTTTTTCCCATCCTTTGTGACTAAGCTTTGTCGGCAAGTGCAAGTGCCCAAAAATATTAGTGTGGAAGCGCTGGTAAAAAAAGACTACATCATCCGACCCGGCAAGAACACAACGGGACCAGCCCCAGCAGCAGCGGCAAGAGGAGACGATAAAAGTAGTTTTGATACATCGTCGGAGGACGTGGATGAACAAATGGAGGAGCCAGCACCAGCAGCGCCGTCAGGAGTAGCGTCCGCTTCAGGAACTGCCAGGGTGTCCAGGTTCACAGCATTAGAGCAGGAGGTTGCCAGAGTACGCTCATCAATGACTGATTTGGGCACTCGTGTGGATGAGATAGCTGACCGACAAGTCAAGTCGGAAAAGAAATTAACTGGTTGGTTGCGAGCATTAGGGCGTGTGTGCCACGTGAACCCCGAAACTATTTCCGACTAGGAGCGAGGCTTCAGGGAAGTCTCTTTACCTCACTGCTCTTTTAAATTTTAAGCAATGGGGATATGTCTTTATATTTAAGTGTGGGGTGGGTGATTCCTTCAATGTATGTTGTATGTAGTGTATAAATTGATTGGTTGTTTTGGTTGTTTCATGTTGACTTGATATTTTTTTTATGGAGTAGTTTTTTTTTGACTTTGATAAATGGCTCGGCCCGATGACGAATCCCTTACGACGGGGTTCTTGAGGGACTGAGTCGAGAAAAAACAAATTGAAAAATTGTAAGCTCTTCCAGATGGCGGATCCTTTTAGATGATTTTCTTGAGGGAAATGAGTCTAGAGAAAATACCAAAAAGATTTTTTTTGTTTCTTATGTAGTGTAGCAACTCCCCCCTTGGTTTTTCTTTAGGCCGCAGTCCTTTTCCAAGGGTTTATCTTGAACTGGGCATAGGTAGTTTTTATTTTTGTTTTCTTTTTGATTTGTAGATTAGGGTAATGGGCTAGGATCTATAAATTGAAAGAGAACCCATAGCGTTGACACACCTGAACACAATAGACCCTAGAGTGTAACACTTAGCCTTAATTGTTGAATCTCACTGAAAGTGCCTTAATTTGTATGTTTGCTACTGAATTGAATGCCTATAATGAAGTGTCTTGATGAGCTGATCTGAATGAGTCATATGTCATGTGTGGTGAGTATTTGTGTAGTCCATGCATTGTACTTGTGTCTAGAACTTGCCCGGTATGTGAGTTGAAGCGAAATCCTAGGTGATGCTCGGTTTGAAAAATGATTTTAGGCTTTCTTTGACCTTTTTGAGCTTAATTGGTAATCATAAATAAAATTTGTCCCTAGCTAACCCTTTTGAGCCTTTAGACTTTTGTTTGGCAACCGCGTTACAAGCCTATACTCTTTTATTCTTAATTGACATTGTTTTGATCCTTTAACTCTTAAAGCACTTTAATTGTGAGAGGAGCGCTAAAAGAAGCAAGAAGGAATTAAGTGTGGGGTGGCTTTTGAGTGAAACCAGTAAAAGGTTGAAAGGTGCACTTGTTTTGTAACGAATACACCACTGGCAGAAATTGAATGACAAGAAGAATAAACTGAAAAAAAAGAAGAGAGATGAATACATTGTGTCTTGTTCTAGCTAGTGGGTATGAATTAATAGAGTGCTTAAAAAAGAATGGAGTATTTGTGTGATGATATTGTTTGTGAATGAAAGGCGGGTTGAAGAATCTGTGCTAAAAATTGCTCATGTGATGTGTTAAAGTGCTTAGGAGGGTTAGTCACTATTCCTAAATGTATCCTACCCATCCCTTAGCCCACATTACAACCATGAAAAAGTCCTAATTTATTTTGGGTCAAGCTAGCTACATTAGTAGAGATTTACATTAATGGCAAGCTTATGGTACCAATTGCATGCATGTGACTTCTATTGTGAGAATGAGTGCTTTCCTTGATATATGTGAGTGTACGACTTGAATGTGTGCATTGAATTCAGTTTTGTTAATATGATTGTGAGGGCATATGATTCGTGATGGAAAATCAAGTCTTGACTTCTGTGTAGAGTACTTTGAGGATGTATGAATATTGCATGGCACTTGAGAGTCGGCTTTGAGGCTAGGATTGTTCACTGCTAGGCGTGATATATGTACATTGTTCTAGGTTTAATACGTTAGGGAGAAATGATTGAGTGAAGGATTCTCTAGAGAGTATGGTTTGATTGCTCGAGGACTAGTAATGAATTAAGTGTAGGGTGTTGATAAGAGGCAAAATCTAGGTGATTTAGCTATTGTTTATGCTTCCGCTTGATTATATTCCAATGACATACTATAGTTAATTGATGAGAAATAGGCTCTAATTGTGATTTGTATGTATTGCAGGAAGAGGAGTCTATATGATGCTTGAAAAAGGTGATTGGAACGATTTATGAGCAAAAACAACCCCTCAGAGTTGAGTACGTGCAAGGACGAGATAAGAAAATGGAAGAAACTCAGGCCCAGACGTGCGAAGTACCGCACAAAGTCGCTCACTTGTTCGCACGCTTAAGAAGTTGAGATAGAATACCGAGCAAAGTACCGCACGAAGTAACGCACGAACTCACACTTATCCAGTCCGGGAAAATGTATTTAGGGGTAAAATTGGAATTTTGGAGAAAACCCACTAAACTTAAATAAAGTTAAGCTCACCTAAGATATGAAGATGGTGAAGGGGATTTTGCAGAGTTTAGAGAGAGAAAGAGGGAAGCAAGAAGCAATGAGGAGTTTGGATCATCAAGTTCTTCTTTTCTTCTCTTTGTTTTCTTCATTTTGTGATGGAATTGAATCTATTTGTGATATACACTAGCATGTGTGGCTAAAACCCATTGTTCTGGGGGTTGTGATTTAGCCATGATTATTGTTGTTTGATATTGACTAGATCTTGATTATATTTCATTCATATATGGTTGCTTCTTCAATTCTGAGTTTAATTGCTTAATTGTCTGGCCATCAGTTAAGTGCTATTTACTATCTGTGCTATGCTTGGGAAAGTCATGTTTAGATTATAGAAGAATTGAAGAGAGAATGATCTTAACCCTTAGGGGGAGCGGATTTGTGGTTAGGATAGGAATATACATAGGCACCATGCTTAATTGAATATCGTGATCTTAATTATTTCTTAATAGATTGATTTCATAGGAATATATGCGTTAATCTATTGAGAATAGGCGAGTAGTACTTCGGGAGAAGGCTATGAGAGCATTTATCGATTAATTAGCAACCATGAGTGAATTATATGAAGGGAAGAGTCAATTAGAACACAATATGATTGGTTATCACAACCCTAGAATATTTATATCTATTGAATACACAACAATCAACTCGTTACTTGATAATTTAGTTGTTACTTAGAATTATAATTAGCATAATTAAACTCTCGAACTCGAATATAGTTTGACGGAATAACAATATTGGCATTTTAGTCAGTAGTTGATATAAGTCTCTGTGGGTTCGACACTCGACTTATCATTTTATTACTAGTACGACTACGTATACTTGCATGTGCGTTTGGGAGCGACAAGTTTTTGGCGCCATTACCGGGGATTTAATATTAGCTACTTGCTAGTTGTTGCTTTAATTTTTTATTTCGTTGAGCCTAACGTTACTTGATTGTTGTGCGGATCTCAGGAAATTTGATTGAATGCATCGGGTCAGAAGCCAGGACCGACTTCAAGGCTTTGATCTGGAACCTGAGAGAACATTCCACAGGAGGTTGAGAGAAGCAAGGGACATGGCAGAGGGGTAACCCATGGCTGTTTAGGAGGTGGCGATGCCCAGCATTACTAATGTCACCTCCAGTATAGTGAAGCCCAGAATCACTGGGCACTTTGAGCTGAAACAGAGCATGATCCAGCTGCTTCATGCAAACGGGCTATTTATGGTTCTTCCACACGAGGATCCACATCAGCACATTTTGAACTTCTTGGAGATTAGTGATACTTATATCACTAATGGGGTTACTCCAGATTATGTGAGGCTCACACTTTTTCCATTCTCTCTGTTGGGTGAAGCTAAGCGATGGCTAAAGGCAGAACCAGCAAATTCCATTACATCATGGAACGATTTGGCAAGAAAATTTCTGGCAAGGTTCTTTCCTTCAGGCAAAACTGCAAAGATCAGAAGTGAGATAGTTACCTTCAAACAGAAAGCAGGAGAGTCTTTATACTCGGCTTGGGAAAGGTTCAAAGGGCTACTCAGAGACTGTCCTAATCACAATCAGACAAATGAAGTGTTAGCTCACACTTTCATAGAATGATTACATTCTGAAAAAGATCGTGGTAGATGCTGCAGCTGGGGGTCAAGTGTTGGAGAAAAGCTTTGACGACATATATGAATTATTGAACAAATTCTCCAAGAGCAATCTGGATTGGCAAGGAGAGATGGGCAGACACACAGTGCAAAAGTCTGCAGAGGTTCTCGACTTAGATGCTATTTCAGCATTATCTGCACAGATTGCTACACTGACCAATCAAGTCAACCAGATGAATGTGAATATCAACAAGCAGCAGGTACAACATGTTCAAGCTTTTTGTGAAATATGTGGAGAGGGACACACGAGTTACATATGTCCCGCAAACCCAGAGTATGTCTGCTTCGTGGGTAACTCAAATAGGGGCCAAGAAAATCAATATGTGAACACGTACAATCCCAATTAGAGGAACCACCCAAACTTCTCTTGGAGTGGAAACCAGGGCACTCAGAATCAGTACAGGCCCCAAGCACCTCAACAGCAGTATAGACCACGCAAGGTGAGCAACAAGCGAGTTCTACAAGCCACCTTGAAGACATATTTAAAAAAATGATGGCGAACATCAATCCCTCGTCACAACACTAGGAAATTTGGAGCGTCAAATGGGACAGCTAGCCAGTGCTCAAAACACGACACCAGCTGGAGTTCTTCCAAGCGACACTAAAGCAAATCCTAAGGCATGCATTAATGCCGTGTCGTTGAGGAATGGGAGACAACTTGAGGAAGTTATTCCTAAAATGAGGAAACAGGTGACTTTTAATGAGAGGCCGGGCACTATAGAATCAACATAAGAGAAAGCCTCGGAGCCAGAGAAACCAAGTGGAGAGGCGGTGGCTGAGCAGCCCCCACAATTGATTGCAAGGCCACCACCTCCATTCCCTCAAAGATTGCAGAAATTAAGGGACAATGTCGCATATAAAAAGTTTCTTGATATCTTAAAGCATGTGAAAATTAATATTCCATTGGTGGACATCTTACAAGAAGTACCCAAATATTCTCTTTCTTCTGATTACGTTTCTACTTCCAGGTATTCTCCTTGGCCTTGTATAAACTACGAGGGATCTGTGTAATTTGGCTTGAAGATCAAATGAATAAACATGTTCGAATTGGTTGCTGATTTTATTTGACATCTGTTTAATTCTCATATGTGATGTCGTTATGTTTAAATTAATGCTATACCTGTAATTGAAGAGAACTTTGTTGTAATAGACAATGTATTAATAGTTGTATATACTTGGGAACTAGAGACTGAGTATTAACAATATTTTAGAATGGCTTGAATCAATTTGAAAACCTTTGGTTTCCCTATGTTATTGAATCACGCATCTAGGTTGTTGTCCATTTTTAGTAAATGCTATGAAGTGGCCAGTAGTTAAACAAATAATATTAGTATGAAGTTGTTTTGACATTCGATTTGTTCTGCCATAATGGTTAGTTTCGTAATAGGCAATTAGTTAGTGACAATAATTAGTTGTTTTGGATTAGTTAAATTCATGGTTATTTAGCAAAAGCTTCAGTATAAATAGTATTCATTTTCGTCCAACACTCTTCTGTTAAAAAATTAAAATCAGAAACACCATTGGAGTTGCAAGTGTGATGGCCAATAAGTCTGATTTCGAGCGGAACATTCAGGGGCTCGATCCCTCGACCTCTCTCACGAGGTCCAGCCAGCTTTATTCGACCTGGGCTGATTTTAGGCCCAACATTTGGTTTACTGGAGAAATTCTGTCCAGTCTGCCAGTCTCGTGTGGATTGGGCTGTTAGGCCCAAAATTGCCGGAAGTCATAAAACGCTTTTAAAAATTATACTAGGGATAAGGAATTAATTCGCAAGTATAAAATTGGGTATTGAATTAGGTAGCGGGTTCAAACTAAAAGGGTCTTCCCTTTTGTTTGAATTTGGACTTGAATTCGAGGCTCGAATTTATATTTGTGAATTAATTGGCCTTTAGAGACAAATAAATAGAAAATTTTAGTTTGCTTTAGGTTGGCCTTCTAATAATAAAATGAGACGAGCCTCGCCAAACTAAACATAAATTGCGGGGCCTTCATTAATTACTTAATTAAAATACTTAGAACTCGGGACAGACAGTTTAGTAAATCTCATGGCCTTCCCAAAAGTTAAAAAAAAACGTTAGTCACTTTCAGCGCGTTTTTAATAATCTTACCTTCCTAAATACAGGTGTGCATTTCATGCAACCCAAATCCAAATCCAAAAACGTTGGATAAGAATGTGTCGAGGATCCGGGTGCATTTCATGTGATGTGATCCGAAAATACGTTTTTAAACGACGTTCACTTTCGTAAAAATAGTTAAAAGCGATAAATAATTATAAAATTGCACTGTAGGTTGGAGCATGTGAAAATTAGATTTTTAGCCATTTATAATAATTTAAGCGACCGTGCTAGAACCACGGGATCCGGGGGTGCCTAACACTTTCCCTCGGTCAACAGAATTCCTTACACAGAATTTCTGGTTCGCAGACTCCAATTGGGAAGTCGACAATTTTCCTCGATTTGGGATTAAATTAAACCGGTGACTTGGGACACCAAAAACCAATCCTATCCCAAGTGGCGACTCTAAAAAATAAAAATAATCCCAATTCGAATAATGTCACTTTAAATGAAAAAACTCCCTTATACATTATCCTTCGGGGTAGGTGTATAAAAAGGAGGTGTGACAGCTCTGGCGACTCTGCTGGGGATACGAACCCAGAATTCCGATTCAGGGTTCAAGAATTCGAGCTTAGTATAATTATTGTATTTGGCTTTATCTGATTTTTCTACATGTTCCATGCTATATGTGCTAAATATTTTACCGCTTTGATATTTTGTTGAAACTGTATATATAAACTGTTACGAATCCCTTTCTCTCTCTGAGTCTTCTACATCATGGAGAAGGGTGCACTTCGTGTAGCTGCTCTTTTGTTTAGAGTCTTTCCCAATTTAGAACGAGGTTTGGATAAGTTGCTAAGCTGGCGGAGCTTCTGTATCCCTGGTACACTGCCTCCCCCTCGGCTTGAGTTGTCCGCTCAGGTAAGCCAGGTCTAGACCAATAAACCTAGGGTGTGAACCTAGAAGAACAAAAACTCATGCCGCATCCCTAGTATGATGCTTGATTGCATTACATGCATTTTGACTTAGGGGACTCAACACATGGGTTGAGTTCATCTAGGACAGGTGACCCGAATTGAAATGACTATCCTGATGCATATTACGTGCTACTTGCATTTATTTGCTCGGTTTTGCATGTTGATCGGCTTGTATATAATGAGTGAAAATTGTGAAAATTAGCAGTGTTAGGACTAAAAACCAATGCCCAAATAGTACCAAAACGCTGCCGGATTTTTAAAAAATGAAAAAAAAAAGAGAAAAATATTTGAAAAACAGAAAGAAAATTATTGTTCAAAATAGTTTTGCTTTTGGCAAGTCAGACCGAACTACGCGGGTCTAATTCTCACCGGATGTGAGATACGTAGGCAAACCTCATCGGTTCCGGCCCCCAATTTTCAAAAATCCAAAAAAAAATTCGTTTACTTCCTTCTCAAAATCAAAGAAATACAAAAATATTTTCATTCTTCTTTCAAAAATTGAAAAGAAAATTCAAGGTGCAAAAATATTTTCTTTTTTCTTTCCAAAAATCCAAATATATTTTCCTTTATTTCTTTTTATAGAAAAGTCTTTCTTTGAGACCCCAATTGTCAAAAATCCAAAAATATTTTTCTTTAGTTTCTTCTTTAAAAAATCTTTTCTTAGAAAATTCAACAAAAAAAAATAATTTCGTTCTTCCTATTGTCTTTCATATGGAAAAAGAAAATTCAATAAAAATCAAAATCCAAAATACGGGTTTCCTTCATTTTGAAGTATTTAAAAAAACAAAAAAAAAAATCCAAAAATTTTCTTCTCTTGTCTAGAAGTTTTTCTTTTGTAAATGTCGATAAAAATCTTGAAAAAAAATTGAAGCCCAAAAAAAAAATTGCTTTTTTTAGAGGTACTTTTGTGAATAAATAAAAGATCAGAAATTCAAGATATCGTCCTTTAAAAGTCCCTCTTTTGAGAATTAAGAGGTTACATCCAAAATCCAAAAATATTTTCTTTCTTTCTTAGAAAAAGAGAAAACAAATAAAAATTCAAAAAAAAATATATTTTCTTTTTACTTTTGAAATTTCCAAGGTTCAAATCAAAAGCAAAAGAATTTTTTAAGTCTTTCTTTCAAAATAAAATCAAAATCAAAATCAAAATCAAAATCAAAAATCAAAAAAATAATAATAAATAAATTTTCTTTCTTCTTTTAAAGCATTTTTAGAATTTTTTTTTTAAAAAAACAACAAAAATAAAATAAAAAATCAAAAATATTTTCTTTTGCCTTAAAGCTTAATGGTCTAAATTTTATACAAAATTTTTTTTTTTTACTCAATTCCCAAATTTGCCCGAACTACGGTGGTTTGATTCTCACCGGATGTGAGATACGTAGGCAACCCTCATCGGGTCTAACCTCCCTTTTGCAAAAATAGCCAAAAAATATCAAAATTTTAATTTGTTGTCAAAATAAGTCGGGTGATGCTATTCTTTCTTAAAATAAGCCGAATGTCCCCAAAAGGACGCCGAAAGTTTTGCACGAACAGCCACCTTGAGTCATTTTCAAATGGTTTGCGGACACAACTTTAAAATCTTCCTCCCGAAAGTACTGAAAGGCCGTATCTGCAAAACTGAGTCTTTGTTTTCTTAAATAAAATTTTGAAGAAATAGCCATTTTTCCTTTTAAGTCAAAATAAATCATTAAATCGCTTTAAATAGTCACTTTTTTTTAGGTCAAAATAAATCATTAAAATACTCCTTAGATGTCTTTCTTTAAAAAAAAAAGGGACAAAGTTTGAAAAATTGAGTCCGTAAAATATTTTTTTTGCTCAAAAATTCAAAACACTTTCATAAAAATCCCTCTTCCGAAAATTAAGAGGCAACTTTCAAAAAAAAAAGTATTTTTCTTTCGTGTTAGAATAAGAGGAAATAAGTAAAAATTCAAACGAAAACATTTCTTTTTTACTTCTAAAATTTCCAAAGTTCCAACAAAAAGAAAAATATATTTTAGAAGTCTTTCTTTCAAAATAAAAAGAGAAAAATCAAAATCAAAAAATATTTCCCTTAAAGCATTTCTTTCAAAAAATTTCAAAAAAAAGAGTTACCTTATTTACCTTATTTTTGCATTTATTTGCAAGTACTACGCTTGGTCTGATTCATGCGGAGCCATGATACGTAGGCAATCTACATAAGATTCGACAGTAATCCTGAGAAAAAGAGAAAAAGAGAAATACGAGGGAAATAAATAAAAGAAAAAAAACAAGAGAGAAAATAAACGCAAAAGAAGAAAATACGGCATTGAGAGAAAAAACCATGGCCAAAGAAAAGAAAAGCAGAAAATGAAAATGGAGAAGTAGGAAAAGAAAATGAGAGAAAACAAAATAAAAAGAGAAAAGGAATAAGAAGACAAGCCGGGATGACGCATGCAACCGAAGCAAGCATGTAGATATCCATTTAACTGTATAGATGCATCACACTCCAATGTGCAGTTACCTATCTGTTACTCGTTCATACTAACCGTTTGTTGCTGTCAAATCCAGCTGAGTATTTTAGAAACCGTGGTTAGTTTGTGGTAAATTGGCCTCGCATCGATACTTCACCAAATCCAAAGGAAAAACAGAGATGTCATTTGAAATGACCTTGCCTGCAGTCCCCATACCTGAAGATAGCCCAATCTCTGGGATCCCGGCCTCTGAATCCTATATAGTTGAAGAAAATCGGATCCTGCGCCTGTGCTTGATGGAAATGTGGGATTCTTGGAATAACGGGAAGGAACCCCCAAGCGCTATCCCCGGATTCCTGAAATTGTTCCCTAGATCTGGAGGTGCTACCACGGTCCCTATTAGCCGCCCAAATATTCCTCTGGGGCAACCTACTATGACTGCTAACTTCTTCGGAATGCCCTCTGAGGATCATCCCCAAGTGTTCCCATCTGGGATTGCTCCCAACATCTTTACAGCTCCACCATCCTCCGCAACAACCCAACCATCACTACCAAAGCATGTTTTTGACCCCTCGGTCTTCACATTCCAGAATCCCGTCTTTCAGGCTGATCCTCCTCATTATCCTCAGTACTCTTACTCTCAGCCACCATATGAGCTTACGCAAGGGAAAGATAAAACCCCCAAATCCCCAGAGCAAGACGAGATGGCAAAGGGAATGAGAAGCCTTGAGCAAAGCTTGAAAAATATGCAAGGTTTAAGCGGGCAGAAGAGTGTTTCTTACAATGATTTGTGCATGTTCCCTCACGTGCACCTGCCTATGGGATTCAAGACGCCAAAGTTCAAAAAGTATAATGGACATGGCGATCCCATTGCTCACCTCAAAAAGTATTGTAATCAGCTGCGCGGGGCGGGTGGAAAAGAAGAGTTATTAATGGCTTACTTTGGAGAAAGCTTGGTGGGCATAGCATCGAAGTGGTACATGGATCAGGACATATCTCGATGGCACATTTGGGATGACCTTGCTAGAGATTTTGTTCGACAATTTCAGTACAATATAGACATTGCGCCAGACAGGAATTCCCTGGGAAACCTAAAGAAAAAGCCCTCACTGAGTTTCCGCGAATATGCAATCAAGTGGCGTGAACAGGCGTCAAGGGTGAAGCCTCAAATGGATGAGGTCGAGATGGTCACTGTCTTCTTACAGGCTCAAGAGGCAGATTATTTTCAAATCATGATGTCCGCTATGGGTAAGCCTTTTGCAGAGGCAATAAAAACCGGAGAAATGGTAGAAAATGGGCTAAAAACGGGCAGAATCTTGAGTCAGTCGGCCATCAGAGCAACCTCCCAAGCCATCCAAGGCGGGTCTGGAGGAATGGCCAAAGGTAATAAGAAAGAAGAAACATCCATGGCTGCATCGGGAGGAAGAAGGTACCGGGCTTTGTGAGCACGTGATTTTTGCCTTATAAGAGAAATACTCCCAAAGATTCAAAATAAAACAATTTTAGTTTGCTTGCAATTGTTATGAATTTTGTGTTATTTTTCTTGTATTATTTGCATTTATTTGTTCATATTTATTTGTTTAAATAAATAAAAATATAAAAATATGCTGCATTTGTATATAGAATTTAAGATTTTAATTAAGGATAATTAAGTTTGTTTTACAAAAAAAATATAAAAACACAAAATATGTATTTTTGCATTTTTAGCATTTAATGTCCAAATTGTGCGATTTTATTTTAATTGACGTTTAATTTTGTGTGATGATTATTATTAGGAGTTAATTAGTGTTTTTAAGATAATTTTGGTTTTTATAATTTAATCTTAGTATTTTTTTTATTAATTCGTAATAAAAAAAATTAAAAAAAATAGAGAAGACAAATTCGGAATTGGGCCTCTTCCTAAATTTTAAATCTAGGCCCAAACCTATTCTACCCAACCCAAAACCCCATAACCCAAACCCATGACCCATGACCCATGACCCATCCACTATACTACTATATACTATTCAAAACAAACCCTAAATCTAAAAACATAACACACACACACAAGCCTCCACCCTAATTGTTCTCTCTTCTTCTTCTTTACCTTACCCCCGCTCACCCGGCCGCCCCTCCCATGCCGGCGTCCAGCGAGCCACCCTTCCAGCTTCACCGTCGGACAGCCATCACTCACCCCAAACCCGTCGCCCACGGTTATCACCGGCGACCACCAACAGCCACCCTTCCAGCTTCAACGAAACAACATTCGCCCCTCCCATGCCGACGTCCCCAGCCACCCTTCCAGCTTCATCGCCAGCCTACACCACCGTGACCAGCCATAACCACCGCGACCAGCCAGCCATCTCCAGCAGCTACCAGAAAAACAGCTTCGACTGTCGCTCGTTGTCTCACGTCGGAGCTCCGACGTCATCCGACAGCTGCCCGACGTCCAAAACCCCCACCCCGTCTATATATATATACACATATATATATATATATATGTGTGTATACATATATATGTATATATATATATATGCGTATCTATATATTCTAAGTATATATGTATATAGTAGGTATATTTTATGTATATATTATGTATATATGTATATACGGCTATATTATATGTATATATATTCCGGACAGTATATATATATATATATATATATATATATATATATATATATCGGGCAGATTTGTATATATGTATATATATATATATGTGCATATATAAGTGTATATGTATGTATATGTGTGTGTATATATATATATATGAATATCATTTTATGTATATTGTATGTATATATGTGTATACGGGCAGATTTTATATATATGTATATTTTCGAATCTAAATAGTATATATTTGATTTTTTTTCTTTTTTTCTCCTTACTTGTTGTTTATCATGTTCTTGGTTATTTCTTCATCTTTGTGCTTTAGTCATTTGTTTTGTTTAAGTTTTAATATAGAAATATTTTAGTTAATCACTTGAATCTCATATCTTGATTATAATGTTGTTAGATTTAATTTAAAGTTCAATTAATTATTGAGTTTTAATGATTTGAACCTATTTATTGTTGTGTTAAAATTTAGATAAGTTAGAAATTTGAATGTTTTGTTTGATGTTACTAAGTTAAATATGAATTTAGCAATTAAAATCTATTTATTATGAGTTTTGTTCTTGTTAAATCTGAAAGAATAGTTGTTATGAATGTTCAAAATAATTCCAGATTGATTTTGTTGTTCTTCATTTAGTTTGAATATGTTGTTTAAATTTGATTAAGAATTGGTTAAAATTGCTATATTTTGGTTGTTTTGATTTAGATGAATTGGTTATAGCTGATAAGGGAGAATAGTAAATTTCAGTAATTTCGGGGGTAATTTGGTAATTAAAATATAAATAATTATTTGAATTAAAGTATTCTATTCACTAGTTGTTTAAATATTATTAAAATTAGAATGGAAGACAAAACATATTATAGTGGTAGCTAAAGTATTAATAAAATAAGTATAGTGGGGAGCAAACATAATATAGTGGGAATTTAAAGTATAATTAAAATAAAGTAGTGGATTGTGGGGTTCAAGAAAGTGGAGTCTTTCTTTTACTTATTTAATTTATAGTGGTCTGTTTTTTTGAATTAAAGAGGAAGATGTCTTATTTATAGAAGGGAGTTAGAAGTTAGGAAAAGGAGAAAAAAATTGAGAGAAAATTTAAGAAGAAGAAAGAATTGGGGGAGAACAAAAAAGAGAAGAAAAAATTAGGAGAAGGAGAATTAAGAAAAAAAATCAGAAGAGATTTTAAGTAGAGAGATTTTAGAAAGAAAGAATTTAGAAAGAAAGATCTGAAAAGAAATAAAAAAAAAACGAGAAAAAAAAATTTTGATGAAGAAAAGAGAGTTTCAATTTTAATTTTCAAAGATATTCTCAAATTCATCTTTTTGTTACTGATTTGGTAAAATTCCGACTGGGTTGTCCTATTTGCTGCTGCTGCTGCGTTGTTACTACTACTGTGTTGATCGATCCTATTTCTTCTTTTTCTTTTCAATACCAGGTAAATGACTGATTGTGTTTAAGTTAAAAATGAATAAATATGAAGAATGGAAATTTTGAAATTTTAATTTAGTTTTTTTTTTGTTCTCTTTTACTGATTGTGTTTAAGTTCGATTATGTACTCCGTAAGTTCCTGTCACTTTGCATAATTAGGCACCTTGTAGTAATATTTTAAATAATAATCTACATCAATATGGTTATTAGATATTATGTGTAAACATGCTTATTAATGCCAAACTGTTTAATAATTGTAATAAGAAAAAAATAGCATAAGTTAACCTTTAATTAATCGGATTAATAAAATTGGGTTAGTTCATTAGCTATAAATGCTTTAATATTGTCATTAATAGGCTAATTGCAAACATGTAGCTAAATTTAGTAAAAATATGGATTTGAATTATTTTTCGTGAATTAGG
>MU725476.1:0-16104 GCA_026770625.1 Nicotiana glauca
TTCCTAATTAATTCCCTTTTATTTATTTTAATTTTTGGAATTCTTTACTTGGGGTAAAAATCACGTGCTCACAAAAACAACAATTTGTGAAAATGTTATTGAAATATGCCGTTGAAAATATTTTTGAACTTCAAGAGAAAACTACGTATTAGGCGGGGAAAGTTTCATATTAGAATAACTTGGCTCAGATTGGGGAGCAAGTACAAGAAGAAGTGGATTTTGCTGCAGTGAATCAGATTGGGGATCACGAATGGGACGCTATCTGTAGAGATCAGCAAATTGAAACTAAAGATAAAGGCAAAGCTGAAGTGGACGTTGAAGTTGCGTATGAAATCACAATTGAGAGAGCCCCTGGAAATACTGCAACAGAGCAAGAAGATGATGACAGTAGTCATGAGGAGTAAGCTAGTCTCTTATGTGATATTTGTAATAGACAGTAGCTCGCTAGAAATAATCCATTAGTATTGGAGTTTGATAGATAAACAGAATATATAGTTGTATGAAAATAGATTTCATTACAACTTATTGTTTCATACTCATAGAACCTTATTGTGCTTACATGTATCAAGTTTGTTGGTTGTCAATGGATGTCTCTCAGTATAGTAAAAAACAAATATGTATATGTGAATTTGATGTTAGAATTTGATAAATGTATGGATCTCCTTACTGATAAAGTCCCTACATTTTGGTGTAATGGCTATTTACAACATTGAATGTATTACTGCTATGGAATGAAGAAATTGGTGCCACCAGCCTGTTGGATTATAATAAGCAGCGGAAGCAATCCCAATATCTTATTCACGTATAATCTAAACAACTAGCACCTATGGAGATTTTCGGATTATCTCTTGAAGCGTAAACACAACAAATCTATGTCGTTCTCCAGTTTCTCAGTTGAAAACGCACCAGCAGATTTCCACACTCTTCTACTGTGTTATCTAAACAATAACTGAAAATAGAGAATTTAGGGCGGGCAAAATTCTAGCAAAAACAGCAGTTAGAATAGTGAAAAAACGTCCAGCCCCTATATCCATATATATAGCTGCGTTTTTTAGGTCAAAACCGTTTTCAAAACCTGTTAGATTTCCTTCTCCCACTAAGGGATGGTTTCCACGTTTTCTTTCCCACTAAGTAACAATTTTCACTATTTTCTATTATTTAGGCACAGTAGGGACCACATAATTTAATTAACAAGGCTTCCTATTATGATATTAATTTCGAGATTCTGAACTTAATTTCTATCATAATAAACTGTAAATTATTCTACTAAAAATTCGTAATTGTACTCCTTAGTTCAATTTCGAAATTCTTCCATAAAATCTTATTTAACTACCCATGTTAAGATTCAGATACTAATCAATCAAATTGAATTACTGACTATTTAATTTATTGATTATTTCCTTTAGACTTACACTTAACTTATTTCATGTGTCGGATACAAAATTCACCGGACGGGTTTACACATGAAAACTTATAAGCTTTCATAAAGGAGTATCATCAATCTCAAAACCGAGACATGCATTCCATCAACTAATTATTACTTCGCCAATGTATATCATTGTTATCCAATTTACCAGGCTTATTGACTCGCGGAAGAATCTCGCCTTTTAATAAATCAAAACAACAAGTGACATACACAACTAATGATAATTATATCAGGATTAAGAGTATAAGTACATTAAATGGACTAGAGAAATTATTTTATAATGTCAGTATAAAATACTTATCTCTACTTGATCCGTTCAATACATACAAAATGTACTAGCACAAGAAGTTGGAATTAAACCATTCCCATAATCAAGATAAATTATATTTAATCTTGTGCTACAATCATTCCGATGATTTGTCCAATTTCATCATTAGATTGTGAACATTAACTTTTATATCTTACAAGAACCGATGATTTAATCTTCCGTGTATAAGCTAAACTCTATACACTAAATCATCTACTATGTAAGCAATGGACACACAAACCAACACATGATCTATTTAAAATGAAACTTTATTGAATTTAAACAAGTAAATAAATAATTATTCATAAAGAATACTATAACAATACGCATGACTTATAGTATATATTAACAATCTCCCACTTAGACTAATAACCATGCGTCTACAATTTTAACACCCATTCCTTCTACATGCTTATCAAAAGTCTTCTGTGATAAGCTCTTAGTAAACGGATCTGCCAAGTTGTTCTCTGACGCAATCTTGGTGACCACTACATCCCCTCTCTGCACTATATCACGAATTAAATGATATTTACGTTCAATGTGCTTTGCCCTCTTATGGCTTCGTGACTCCTTTGAATTTGCAACCGCACCACTATTATCACAGTAAAGCGTAATTGGCGCTTGAATCGAGGGAACCACACCCAAACTCTCTCAGGAAGTTACCGAGCCAAACTACCTCTTTGGCTGCCTCAGAGGCTGCCACATATTCGGCTTCCATGGTGGAATCAGAAACACAATTTTGCTTGTTACTCCTCCAACTTATGGCTCCACCTCCAAGAGTAAATACATTACCTGAGGTAGACTTTCTAGATCAGAATCAGTATACCCAATAGGTACAAGGTCATCCGGACGGTGGATCAACATGTAATCCCTAGTCCTTTTCAGGTACTTGATTATATGTTTAACTACCGTCCAATGCGCTTTCCCAGGATTAGATTGAAGTCTTCTAACAACGCCAACAACAAAGCAGATATCAGGCCTAGTGCATAACATAGCATACATGAGACTCCCCACAGCTGATGCATAAGGGACCGCGTTCATCTTTTCTATCTCTTCATCAGTCTTAGGAGACTGATATTTAGATAGAGAAATTCCATGTCTGAAGGGAAGAAATCCTTTCTTGGAATCATGCATGCTAAACCTGGAGAGTATTGTATCAATATAAAGACCTTGGGACAAGCCTAATATCCTTTTCTTGCGATCTCGCAAGAGTTTGATCCCAAGGATATGAGCCGCTTCTCCCAAATCTTTCATATCAAAATGTGTGGACAACCACTGCTTAACTGAATTCAACATGCCCACATTATTTCCTATGAGCAGTATGTCATCTACATATAAGATCAGAAACGCCACTTTGTCCCCATCCCATTTTTTGTATACCCAAGATTCGTTAAGGCATTGATCAAAACCAAAAGTTTTAATCTCCTTATCAAAACAAGTGTTCTGTTTTGGTCCATAAATGGACCTTTTAAGCTTACACAACATGTGCTCTTTGCCACTTTCCCTAAAACCGTCTGGTTGCATCATATAGACGCACTCATCAAGATTTCCATTAAGGAAAGCTGCATTGACATCCATTTGCCAAATTTCATAATCATAATGAGCAGCAATGGATAAGAGAATCCTTATATACTTAAGAATGGCTACCGGTGAGAAGGTTTCCTCATAGTCGATCCCTTCTTTCTGAGTAAACCCTTTCGCTACAAGCCTTACTTAAAAAATTTGTACTTTTCCATCTACACCTCTCTTTTTCTTATAGATCCACTTGCATCCAATGGGTTTAACCCTATCAGCTGGTTCTACAAGATCCCAGACCTAATTAGAGTACATAGACTCCATCTCTGATTTCATAGCAGCAACCCACTTATCGGTATCCTTATCATGTAGTGCTTGGTCGTAATTGACAGGTTTGGAGGTAGGATCCTCAGGGATCCTATCATATGATTCTCCCAAGAGCTTATAACTTACTGGCTGTCTTATTTATCTCCCACTATGACTACGCACTACATCAGTTGCAACTACATCCTTTGATTTTGTGGTTGAACCGCAACATCATTAGGAACCTGAGTTTTTATGATATCCACAGGGATATGAACGACTTCTTCCTGTTGTGCAGTCTGCTCAACATGACTCCCACTACTTTGTGGTAGTATGACTTCAGGCACTTGTTCTTGTGGGACATTAAGTCTATTGACATTTCTCCCACTACTAAAGTGCAATGGTATGTCAAAATCGACTTCCGGGGTTTGGATATGGTCGTTTTGATTTTCAGATGACTGAGTTTCCATTCCTTTGCTAAGTTCCTGTAAAATGAGTTTATTCTATGAACATGGTTCATCAAATAGTCCTCTTGTAGAAACTTGGCATTTGTGCTAACAATTACCTTTTTCTCTTTAGGACAATAGAATAAACCACCTTTCGTCCCTTTTGGATAACCTATAAACGCATACATCCGTTCTTGCCTCCACTTTTTCCGTTTTCCCCTTTAGCACATGTGCCGGACAGCCCCAAACTCGAATATGCCGCAAACTAGGCTTGCACCCAGTCCATAATTCTGTAGGGGTCAAGGGTACTGACTTTGAAGGAACTAAGTTCAGAACGTAATTCGTCGTTTCTAAGGAATGTCCCCAAAAAGACGAAGGCAAATCGGAATAACTCATCATTGATCTCACCATTTCCATAAGAGTCCTATTTCTTCTTTCAGCTACACCATTTTGTTGTAAAGTTCCAGGTGCAGATAATTGAGATGTAATTCCACATTCTGATAAATAACCAATGAAGTCCGTAGAGAGGTACTCCCCACCACGATCAGATCGTAGTGTCTTCATATGTTTATTATGTCGCTTTCCAGTCTCAGTCTTGAATTCTTTTAACTTTTCAAAACATTTAGAATTTCGACGCAACAAATAAATATATCCATATTTTGAGTAATCATCTTTGAAAGTCACAAAATACTCAAAACCACCTCTTGCTTGGACATTCATTGGACCACACAAATCAGAATGAATTAACTCTAATTTATCACTTGCCCGATTTCCTTTTGAGGGGAAATTTCATTTTGTCATTTTTCCTTCTAAACAAGATTCGCAAGTTGGCAGTGCCTCCACTTTCAATGAACTTACAGGTCCATCCTTGACCAAACTGGAAATTCTGTTTTGATTTATATGACCCAAATGCAAGTGCCATAAGTATGTTTAGCTCAATTCAGAAGAACGTTTTCTCTTACTTGGTAAATCAACATTATTCAGTTCTTTAGGTAGTAACGGTTTAGGAATAGAGTCAACTACAAAAAGACCATTAATCAATGTAGCCGAAGAGAGATAACGCTTATTATGAGTAATAACACATTTATCAACGTCATGACAATTAAAATCATAACCATCTCTCATAGCGCTAGAAACCGAAATTAAATTTCTTCTAACGGAAGGTACATATAATGTGTCTTTTAAAGCTAAAACTCTACCACTACCAAACGAAATACTAATATTTCCTAATGCTAAAGCTGGGGCTGCTGAACCGTCTGCTTGATAAACATTGATTTCTCCTCTACTTAGCCGCCGCGTTACCTGAAACCCCTGCAAATAAGTGCAGATATGATTAGTGGCTCCCGAATCTACACACCATGACATGGTAGAAACAGCCGCTAAAAATGTTTCAACGACAAGTAGATGTAAATCACCTGGTTTATTTTTCAGTTTGGCCAGATAAGTTGGACATTGCTTCTTATGATGCCCGGGCTGCTTGCAGTGATAACACTTGCCCTTAGCCTTTTTCACACCAGTAGTCGCGCCACCAACAGAGGGTTTTTGAGCTTTTTTCTTTTTCTGCCCGCCTCTTGGCTTAGAAGAAGAACCTGCCTCAAAATTCAATGCCACGGGAGGAGCTTGGGACTTGATAATAGTTTCTGCCGACTGCAGCTCATTCAGCAATTTCGCAAGGGACAAATCCATTTTGTTCATGTTATAATTCAGGCGAAACTGCTGAAAACTGTCAGGCAAAGTCTGCAGGATCATTTCAACCTGCGTGTCCTTATCAATGTTAGCTCCAAGGACCTCCAGTTCATTCAGAAGACTCATCATCTTCAGAACATGGTCCCTGACCGATGAACCTTCAACCATTTTGGTATTCAGAAGGGCTTTCATGGCAGTCTGCTTAGCCGCACGATTCTGATCTCCGAACATTTCTTTGAGATTTTCCAGAATGTCATAAGCAGACTCCATTGACTGATGCTGATGTTGCAGAACATTCGACATGGATGCCAAAATGTAACACCGCGCCATCTCATCAGCCTTAATCCATTTCTGGTAAGCCTTTTGTTCATCATCTGTGGCATCATCTCCAGGTTTTTCTGGACACACCTCATCGAGCACAAATTTGTACTCTTCAGCAATTAGAACAATATCCAAATTTCGTTTCCAATCAACATAATTTGGACCCTCAAGTTTGTTTTGGGTAAGAATGGAAGTAAGGGGATTGAAAGCAGTCATTGTCAAGCTGGGAGACACTAAATATTTAAATCGATCAAATCAGTTTGTATTATGAACATTAAAATTCAAAACACACTATATATATACAATCTATGCACCTTGAACAACAAATTTCGATGGGAAAGAAGCTATTCTTGCAATGTACATATATAATGACAAATTTTCACTCCATAAACTTAAACATGTCATACTCAGATGGAGAGTAAACTGTTAATTTAAGCCAAGTGAATATCAACATTCAATATATATTAGTCCCATTGAACCAACATGCATACTCAGATGGAGAGTAAATACAAATAATCAATGACTAGTATAACATAGTGATTGTTCATAATATTTTTATCTGATATGAAAGAAGACCTACGTCAACGTGTAAAAATATTATATCACTGATTTTTAACCCCGGGGACCAAGGAAATTGATCCCCACAATTACTAGAATTAAAAATAACAAAAAAAATTTCAGAATTTTAGAAAAATAGCAAAAATACCATCTAAACGACCCCAAAAGCCCAAAAAATGACTTAGGTCATGATTGAAATTCATGAGTATTGCTTACTAGGCCGTTTCGCATGGACCTGCCAAGTTTCAGGTCAATCGGAGTCCGTCAACTTTTTGACCTCCGATTTTCTGCCCTAACTCGACAAAATTTGTTTTTTCATTTTACATGATAAAATTCAACTTTCAGACTATTCTAACTCAACTTCACCAATATCAAAATGATACATCAATTTTTCAGAATAATCAATTCAACCCATAACAGATATTCACGCCAAAACAGTGCAGGTTTTCAGAAAAACAAGCTTTGCATGTAATACAAAACTTTACATATAGAACATGATATTAATCCTTATGGTTTATCCTAATTACTTAATTAGACGTGAGTAGGCTCTGATACCAATTGTTGGATTATAATAAGCAGCAGAAGCAATCCCAGTTTCTTATTCACGTGTAATCTAAACAACTAGCACATATGAAGATTTTCGGATTACCTCTTGAAGCGTAAACACAACAAATCTATGTCATTCTCCAGTTCCTCAGTTGAAAATGCACCAGCAGATTTCCACAGTATTCTACTGTGTTACCCAAACAATAACTGAAAATAGAGAATTTTGGGTGGGCAAAATTCTAGCAGAAACCGCAGTCAGAATAGTGAAAAAACGTCCAGCCCCTATATCCATATATATAGCTGCATTTTTAGGTCAAAACCGTTTTCAAAACCTATTAGGTTTCCTTCTCCTACTAAGGGACGGTTTCCACGTTTTCTTTCCCACTAAGTAACAGTTTCTACTATTTCCTATTATTTAAGCACAGTATAGACCACAAAATTTAATTAATAAGGCTTCCTAGTATGATATTAATTTCAAAATTCTGAAATTAATTTCCATCATAATAAACTACAAATTATTCCACTAAAAATTCGTAAGTGTACTCCTTTAGGAATTGAAGTCAAGGTTGACCTCGGCACCAATATTGGCCTTGCCAGAAGGCACAGAAGGATTTGTGGTTTATTGTGATTCCTCCAGGGTTGGTTTGTGGTGTGTATTGATGCAGCATTGGAAGGTTATAGCGTATGCTTCAAGGCAACTCAATAATCACGTGAAGAATTACCCGACGCATGATTTGGATCTTGCACCAGTCGTATTTGCCTTGAAAATGTGGCGGCATTATCTTTATGGGGTCCATGTGAACGTGTCCTCGGACCACAAGAGTCTCAAATATTTGTTCAAACAAAAAGAGTTAAATTTGAGGCAGCGGAGGTGGTTAGAATTGCTTAAAGATTATGATATGAAAATCTTGTACCATCCAGTGAAGGCAAATGTGGTGGCCGACGGCCTCAGTCAGAAATCCATGGGTAGTTTGGCTCACTTCGAATCGGATCGGAGGCTCCTCACTCGGGAAGTTTATCAGTTGGCCAGTCTTGGGGTTTGTATTTCAACCCCGAATGAGATGGAAATTATAGTGCATAATAGAGCAGAATCATCGCTTATAGCAGAAGTCAAGGAAAAGCAGTTCATTGACCCAACATTAGCGCAGATAAAAGAGGCAATTCTGAACAACAAAACTTCGGCATTTTCACTCGGCGGCAATGATGGTGAGTTACGATGTCAAGGTGGGATATGTGTTCCAGATGTGGACGACCTTTAGAAGAGGATAATGGAAGAGGCTCATCATTCCAGGTATTGGGTGCACTCAGGTTCCACGAAGATGTATCACGATCTCAAGGAGATTTATTGGTGGAGCGGTATGAAGAGGGGTGTGGCGGACTTTGTGTCTAAATGTCCAAACTGTCAGCAAGTAAAAGCTGAGCATCAGCAACCCGGTAGGTTAACCCAGCTTGTGGAAATACCAATGTGGAAATGGGAGATGATCAATATGGATTTCGTGGTAGGATTACCTCGCACTCAGCGTAATTTCAACTCAATTTGGGTGATAGTGGATCGACTCACCAAATCAGCTCACTTCTTGCTAGTCAAGTCTACCAATACCGCATAATAGTATGATCGGTTGTACATCAAAGAAATAGTGAGGCTTCATGGTACTCCACTCTCTATTATTTCGGATCGAGGGGCTCAATTCACAGCTAATTTTTGGAAGAAATTTCAGCAAGGTTTGGGTACTCAGGTGAATCTCAGCACGACTTTTCATCCGCAGACCGATGGTCAAGCAGAGCAGACTATTCAGACGCTTGAAGACATATTGCGGGCTTGTGTCTTGGATTTCAAAGGTAATTGGGATGATCACTTGCCCCTCATAGAATTTGCTTACAATAACAGCTTTCATGCTAGCATCCAATAGCCCCATTTGAGGCATTGTACGGAAGGAGATATTGGTCCCTGATCGGATGGTCCGAAGTAGGTAGAGCTGAATTGATAGGGCCGGATCTCGTGCATCAGGATATGGAAAAAGTTAAGGTCATTCAGGAAAGGATAAAGACTGCTCAGAGTCGCCTGAAATCCTATGCGGACATACATTAAAGAGAATAGGAGTTCCAGGTAGATGATTGGGTGTTCTTGAGGGTATCTCCTATGAAGGGAGTCATGCGATTTGGGAAGAAAGGGAAGTTGAGTCATAGATATGTCAGGCCTTATCGGATCATTCAAAGGATCAGGCAAGTTGCTTATAGGCTGGAGTTGCCCCCTAAAATGTCCTTAGTCAACCCGGTGTTCCATGTGTCTATGTTAAGGGAAATGGCTGGAGATCCGTTCTCCATTGTGCCAGTTAAAGACATCTAGGTTACTGAAGAGTTATCGTATGAAGAAATTCCGGTTGCTATACTTGATAGGCAAGTCCGTAAATTGCAAAATAAGGAAATTGCTTCAGTTAAAGTGTTGTGGCGAAATCAACAAGTCGAGGAAGCCACGTGGGAAGCGGAAGATGAGATGAAAGAAAAATACCCCAATTTGTTTGAACAAGTCTAGTAGTGATCATGCAAAGTGGAAGATGAGATGAAAGAAAAATACCCCCATTTGTTTGAACAAGTCTAGTAGTTATCATGCAAACTCTTGTCCCTAAGCGAACTGGCATAGTGTCCCTTTAGGTGGAAAGACACCCTATTTCTCCCATAAATGCTTTACTATTGTAATTCTTCAAGTTGTGCCGAAATTGTATGTGTTGTGCTTATTTGAACCATGTGCAAACCCCTCTTGGCAAATGAAAGTTTTGTAAGAACTCTTGTAATAAGTAATTGGCTTATGATAATATAGATTGGTGATAACTAATTTGCATGTGTATAGTGAATCAAAATGGTTAAACTGCATAGGACTCGTTGGAGTAAACAAACTATGTGCAAAAGTGTGTCAAATGATTGAATATGTGCAAGAATAGGGGCAATGAATTGTATAGGGATAACAGGAATTGTGTAATAGTGCATAAAAATGTGTTTGGTGGCTCTCTGATAGGTAGATATGTCCAAATTACAAAGGAAACTTTGGCAAAAATTTTCTAAAATATGGGAGTTAGTGGAAAAATTTGGGAGCCTACGTATCATGTTTTTCAAACTAACTGATTTTCAAAAGCCCTCATTCGAGGAAGAATGATTTTTAAGTGGGGGAGGATGTAAGACCCCGTGAAAATTTGTGCTCAAAGCATAATACCCCGTGGTGTCAAAATTCCGTATATGTGTTCGGAATATGTAATATTTTACTGATTTTGCACTCAAAAATCAAGAGTCAATTTTTTTTCGAAAAATTTCCATTTTTGCGGTCAATAATACGGTCGAAGATCAGGTATGCGGACCGCATTCCTGCTGCAGAGTGAAATAGAAGAATTGTCGAAATTGATGTTGAAAATGGGGTCTATTATGCGATCGCATAATCAATATGCGGACCGCATAATCATCGCATAAATTCCTCAAGGATTTGTGAAGGCCAGTTTTGCGGTGCATAATGCGACCGCATAATAGGAATGCGTACCGCTGTCGCATACCCAGACATACCCCTCATAGTTTTGGGACACTTCTGCGGTCCAATCTGCGAACTGCATTTCGATTCTGCGACCGCAGAGTGCGACCATAGATCTTGCTCGGGCTTCTATTTTTCTAAATTTTAAAACCCGACCCCTTTGTAATAAAATACCCCAACCCTCATTTTTAACATCCTTCTGAACAAAACAAGAGAGAGGAAGAGAGGGTTCTTGAGAGAGAAAGCAATTTTCATCAAATTGGTTCTTCAAAACTATCCGGGCCGGGAAAATTCAAGATAATTGCCCCCATCCTCATCCATACAGATAAAATCCATAACCTTTTTCCTTAATTTTCAGGTTTAAACTGGGGGGGGGGGAGTTTCATGCAGTGATTCTTGAAGTTAATGGTCGAAATTGTGCATGCATGTTTATTAAAAACTAAAATCTAGTAGGAGTAATTGGGTGGGAGAAAAGACTTCTGCAGAGAAGTGGCTAATAACCTAAATATGTTTGGGTAGTGATTTTGAACCTTGAATTCTAAGTTATGTGTATTAATTTGTACACTAGATTGGCATTGCTAGATTATTCGGTGAATTGAAAATAGAATTTAAAAGGGAATTCGGCTCCAGGTATGTATGACTAACCTTGACCTTGTAAGATCGCCTTGTTTAGTGTTCGAATATTTGCTATGTGACATCTACGTGGATTAATTGTGAAATTTGTGTGATTGGTATGATTGTGAATATGATATGTGGTAATAGCGGGGAAACAAATGACGGAAGAAAATCGTAAATGAGGCAACTGGAATAACTGTGATAGTACCATCTGTGGCTTATTGTGGGCAATTATTGTTGCGATGTAAAACACTTGGGAATTGTAGAATATGATGGAAATAGTATTGATGGTTATGGAGATACTTGTATATTGTTCTTGTTACTTCTTACGAAGTGTTGTTGTGAACTTTGTGAATTGTTCATTGTTGTTGTTGTGATTGTTTGTGAATTGTAACTGTACGGTGAGATCGGGTTGCGCGCCGCAATACGAAGTTATAAGTTATGGGTTGTGGTGATAAGGGTGGCCGAGGTAATAAGTTTGGAAAGTGATCGAAATCACTATTGAAATGAAATATGAGCAAAATGTGAAATTTATTGATGTGGAAATGTGGAAGGGGAAACAAGAGAGATTGTAAACTTGTTTGACTTGATTGTTCATTCTTTGTGGATTTGATTGTTGTTCTTGTTACTGTTACTTACTTGTTTATGGCTTGAGATTACTTGGAGCAAAGTTTGTTCATACATACCAGTACAATTCAAGTGTACTGACGTCACTTTTGCCGGGGGCGCTACATTCGTGTTATGATTGTAGGTGGATCCATAGCAGGTACTCCATTCCACCGACTGTAGCTCCTCATCATTCCCCGTCCGCTGAATTGGTGAGCCCCTTTCCTTCGGGGCCCTACGTGGCTTATGCCACTTCTGTTTTGGGATCTTGTTTTGATCTGTGTATAAGGTATAGCCAGATCCTTGTTACCGGCAAGTACTGTATCATCTTTTGTCAATGTTAGAGGCTCCGTAGACAGGAAAATGTGGTTCACGAAATTATGTAATATGTATCTTGTATCTTGGGCTATGTAAAATGTAAACCACGCTAAGAAATCATGTACTATGTGTATGTTTTGTAATAAATAGGTGTTTTAATTATAAATGGTTATTTCTTTGGCTAATAAGTAATGAAACATGCGAGGTAATACGTAGGGTAGGAAAGGCACCCAGGTCCGCTTGACTGGGGCTACCCGGTCGAGCACCGGTCGGGTCCCTCGAATTTGGGGCGTGACATTGTTCTTTTGACTGGCCTTTTCTTTTGCATTACATTCATTTTTGTAATGGCTAGTCTTACCACAATTTGTGCAGATTTTGTTCTCAGCAAGAGTGAGGTACTTGCTTTTAGGATCCCACTTAGGTGCTTGAGTCCCATAAGCAAGTCCTCTTTTGTTGCTACTATGATGTTCTTTAGGGTGGGCATCGGTCAATTTGGTTCGGTTATGAATATTATCGGTTTAGCATATCAGTTATCATTTTATCAAATTTTTAAACCGATAATCGAACTGATAAAATATCAGTTATCGGTTAATCGGTTATCGATCATTATCGGTTCGGTTATCGGTTTACCCGATAAAAAAACTCAATCTAGAGTTAAACAAAAAAGAAAAGGCAATTCACCGGAGTTAACCAAAAAAGAGAATAATTCACATATAATATACTAAAGACTTGCTCTAGAAGTAACTTGTAAAGTCTATGAAGAATGAAGATGAAGCAACTGAAGAGTGAGGTTGAGAAAGAATAAGAGAGAATGAACTGAACCCCCTAGCATTTGTATATAGTTAAGGGTAAAGTGATAATTTTATTAATTCTTATTGGGTTATCGGTTAACCCATTAACAAAATTGGCAAACCGAGGCTCGAATCGATAACCCAATATTAAAAAAATAAACCATTACCGAACTGTTAACCCAATAACCCGACACCGATAACCCAATAAATAATTAATGGTTCGGGTTATCGGTTTTATCCGATATATGCCCAGTCCTAATGTTCTTGTAGCCAGGATAGTGCATTAGAAGCCTTGTTCCATTTGCAAGTTCCCTAGTTCTTCTTTTAGTATTCTTATCTGATCATCCTTTCTGTACAACTCATCCTTCATTTTTCCTAAGTTTTCTTCTAGGGTGAGATGTGTGTGATCAACTTTCTTCTTTCCTGTTCCTAATTTCAGTTTTAAGTTCTCAGATCTAAGTTCTAGGAAATTTGTGTCAAGTTCAAGAACCTGGTTTTTCAACTCAGCATTTTTACTTTCACTCTCATTAGCCCTAGAATCTAGATTTTTGCACTTGGCTTTTTGGATCACACATTCCCTAGACAGTTCTTCCTTCTCATTGTTGATTATCTTAGAATCATCAATGAAGTGTAGCAGTAGCTCTGAAAACCTTTCTTTAGACAGTAATTTAATCTTGTCCTTGAGATGAAAAATACTTACCTCTTGTTCATCATCTGATTCTCCAATGGCCATAAGCGCTTGTTCATCTCCAGCTTCATTTTCTAATTCCTCATATGATGTTTCTCCCCAGGCAGCAACCATAGCCTTTGTTGAACATTTGTTCCTTTTTGGTTGAACCTGTTCCTTATTCCTGTTCCTTCGTTCAGCCCTTTCCTTTTTCCACTCAATTTCCCATTGAGGACAATTTTTGATTATGTGATCAGTCTTACCACACTTGTCACAACCCTCATTGGTTTGTTTCTTAGGAGCCCTTTGTTTGTTGAAGGTTGTACTTCTTGAAGATCCCTTTCCTCTCATCAGGTATTTTTTGAAGTTTCTTGTGATCATAGCCATTTCATCATTCTCCAGATCTGAATCTGAACCTTCAGCAATTCTAAGAGCTAGACTCCTTTCCTTCTTGGGTGCATCCATTTTCATGGTTTGTCTTCTCAGTTCATATACAGTAAGGTTTCCAATTAGTTCATCCAGCTAGAGAGTAGCAATATTCTTGGATTCTTGGATAGCAGTAATTTTGCTTTCCGAAGAGACTAGCAGAACCCTTGTTAAAATCTTCTCCAACTTTGTCTTCTTCAAGGATGATCCTTCCAAGAGACTTAAGTTCATTTGTTAGTGTGGTGAACCTTGTTACATCTCTTGGATAGTTTCTCCTTCCTTCATGGTGAAATTTTCATATTGAGAATAAAACAGTGTTCCTCTGGACCTCTTCACTAGAGGTGTTCCTTAATGAGCCACTTGCAAAGTCTCCCAGATTTCCTTAGCAGTAGTATAACTTTGAATTCTACTGTACTCATCTGGACCTAGTCCACACACAAGGCATTTCTTGGCCTTGGCATTCTTCTCCCATTTTCTTAAATCCTCAGCAGTGCAGTCACCTTTAGTTTTTGGCACATCTACTCCTCTAGCATTCTTCTTTGTGGTAGCCAGGGGACCATCAGTGACAATATCTAGAGTTCATAGTCTTCTCCTGTGATGTGATACCTCATCCTGTTCTTCCACAAAGAGTAGTATTGTCCATTTAAAAGTGGAGGCCTAGAAGTAGATTGCCCTTCCCAGTTCCCAAGTGGTACACTCATGTTAATCTTTTCCTAAGGTGTTACCCTCTTCAAGGACAACCCGCTTTGATACCAATTGTTGTTTTATACGTCACTACCACACAAGAGGGGGAGGGGGTGATTTGTGTAGTACCCGATTTTGCGCTCTAGAAGAACCTGGTTTATCTGGGTATACTAACTCTACTGTTTGCGGAATAATAAGTACATAAAATAAAGAACACAAAAATATTTACGTGGAAAAAAATTGGCTCAAAAGGTGAAAAAACCACGACCTACTTCCCCAAACTTCCACTAAAATCACTGAGCCAAAACACATTTAATAAACTCTTTGTAAACCTAAGGATTAACTCTAATCCCGTTATGACACAAAGCCTCAACTGTTGCGACAACTTCAAGTTAGCATATAACTTGAACACTCTAAGTACCTTGTCACGCCCCAAAATCCGAGGAGCGCGACCAGCGCTCAACTGATTAAACCTGACTGAGCAAGCCTGCTATGTTTCATTCTACCTAAACTAGTTCATAAATAAAGAGGGGATATTATCCCAATTAATAAACGCAAAGAAATCTGTTGTTAGCAACCCTCATTTTAATCTTGCTAATTGCTTCATTTAGTTTTCAAAATATTACTAGTTTATAAATTTAATGAAAAACATGCTTATCAAGTACCAAAAGTTCTAGCCCAGACTCCCGACATCAACCACCACCCAAAATAGTCTACGGAGCCTCTAAACACAAGATAAGAGCAACAGAGAAATACCGGTAACAAGGCTCCGGCTATACCTCAAAATATATTCCGAAAATGAACAAAAGATACATAACATGACCCCGAGATGGAGTGGCACTCACCAACACGGCTGAATAAAAGTAGAGGAGGTGCTACTGCCGGTGGACTGGAGTACCTCCTATAGAACAACCTACAATCATAACACGAATGTCACGACCCCAAACCCGGTCGTGATGGCGCCCAACACAACTGCTAGGCAAGCCCGATCGATTTCACTCTCAACCCGAGCATAAAGCTCAAAACCATTTGTTTGAAAACCATTAACAACATTTAAACTAGAAGCATAACTGAAAGATAGAAATAAATCCGAAAATCAACAATACTGGACAACCTCACAAAGATCTGGGGGTCATGAGTCAGGAGCCTCTACCAGAATAGCATAAATATACTGTAAAACAACATAGTCTGAAGTACGCGGAAAAGTCAAATAACATGAAATAGGAGAGAAGTCGGGTCCTGCGGACGTTAGGCAGCTACCTCGACAACTCCGTGTAAAGCCCTGAAGAACAACAAATAAGCTCAGATAGCTCCTGGAGTACCTGAATCTGCACACAAGGTGCAGGGAGTAAAGTGAGTACTTCCAACTCAGTGG
>MU725476.1:31645-76760 GCA_026770625.1 Nicotiana glauca
GAAATAACAGAAGCTTAAAAATTGCAGACCTGATGCAATACTTCAAAATTCCCGTTTAACCATCCGAAACCATCCCGAGGCCGCCGGGACCTCAACCAAAAGAACAGACATGATCTATTACTTCATTCAAACTTGCTCGAATCATCAAAACGCTAACGTTAACATAAAAATCCTCAATTATGAACAAATCAAAGTCCAAATTTCTTAAAAACTTCCGAATTGCATATTCGATCAAAAACCCGACCTAAACACCTCCGAATGACCTAAAACTTTGCACGCATATCCAAAATTACCTAACGGAGCTACTGCAACTTTCGGAATTCCATTTTGACTTCCGGATCAAAATCTCACCTATCAATCGGATTCCGCCAAAATTCCATCATCGCCAATTCAAGCCTATTTCTACACCGGACCTCCAAATTCAATTCTGATCGCTCCCCTAAGTCATAAATCAACTCTCAAAACTAATCGAACCACCGGAATTCACATCCGAGCCCTCTAACCACATAGTCAACTTCCGGTTGACTTTTCTGAAACAAACTCCTTTCTAAGAGGCTATATGCCTTAGTTCCAACCAGGATAAGTCCAAATTCACCTGATAGACTCTAATAATGATATAGAACAAGAAACAACACAAAATAAGGGAAAAGTGGGGCGGTAACTCTTGTGACGATGGGCCGGGTCATCACAACGAATGTAGCACCCCCGGCAAAAGGGACGTTAGTGCCATCGAATAGCACTAGTATGTAAGGCTAAAAGTCCTATTTCAGATTAGAATATCCATACAAGCAAAGAATCCACAAACAGTAAGTCAAGATCAATAATATTCTAACACCTAATTTTGAAACATGTTAGTCTTCTACTTTATGAAATTAATATATATAATTTTTGTTTGGTTGGGAGACCTCTAGCACCGATATAAGTTTTACCACCGTCTTTCTTAGCACAGAGTCCGATAACGACCCGATCGGCTAAGTCATCCCTTTTAGAGACATATACCACATCACAAATTTCCAGTTTTTAATTTCCTAGGTATCGAATTTCCAGATTTGTTGATTTCCAGCACTATACCACCATGTGTGCGGCATGGCGTTCGATCACGGCCCGATCGGCTAAGCTTCCTTCCCATATATGCCATGTGGGTTGGCGTTACCAAATTACAATGTTTCCAAGATCATCCCAGTTAAGGGGAATAAGCTCGATGCACCCCTACACTGGCACGTGTAGTTTCAGGAATGAGTCTTATTACCCACCCTTCCTCGGTGTTGCTAAAGATACTCTCGAAAACATATTTGATTCAATTTAGTATTGCACACAATTGTAGTATAAGTACGAGTATACGAATATATCATAAACGCAACCATGCTGACCTCAATATCCTTCATCATTTATAGATTCCAATTAGTATTTCCAGTGACCAACAATAGTATTTCCTTGGCTCATTTGGCCATTCAAAGATTCTTTATTCCTGGCACGGTGGTCGTATTCGGTTTCTCACATTTTTATCCCTTTATTTCCAAAGATCACCAACCAATATCAATGTACCAAATATTCCGGAGCTTATGTATTTTTAAATTCAACAGAGATAGAATCATCACGCATGAGGGACTCTTCTCAAAGAGGAATATACCAACCAACAATTTTATTACACACTGAGAGTATCTATAAGGCAAAAAATTATATAAAACAGCCACTTATGGGCATAGTTCGGGTACAAGACCTTTAGGCCATTCTACTTTTGGAAGTTAGTTCATAAGATTTGAGACTTATTTTATATTTGTTTCACACTTCCTTATTCGATTCATTTCCATATGTCATTACATGTCATCAACAAGTAGGCCAAGTAGACATAATCAACCAAGTCATTTAATACACACAATAGCAACTTGGAGCATTAAACAGAGCAATTCTTCTCACCCAATTAGCATGCTAAACTTCTTTTGAGAGGCGACTCACTATACAATTTTGGTAGGTAAACCACACTTAAACTTACAAACAAATATGGAATTCACTTTCGAGAGAGAAAGTTTAGCCTACATACCTCGATTGAGCTTTCCTTAAGTCCTACTATACTCCGAGACTCTTAGCAACGTCAATATCTTAGGAACATGACAAATCGAACCACAAATTAGAGAGGTGATCATATTTCTAGTTCATTTGAGCATATTTTCAAACACTAAGTGGGTATCATGCTTTTAAAACCATTTTGTGAAAGATCCTACCATCCCCCATCCCATCCTTAGCTCAAGACCTAACAAAATACTCTTAAGAACTCATGCATGAAAGATATCTACTTCTATCCTCATCAATTACCCTTCTAATGGTCTATCCTAGTTATATCTAGAAATTAAGAGCTTGGATTATCGACCCTTACCTTTTAGGAAGATGACCAAGGTGCCTTTATTGACAAATCTTCAAGGTTTAAGCAAGAGCTTTAGGAGAAATATTGATAATGAACCACTTCTCCCTCTAGGACACCCTTCTCTCTCTCTAAATGTATCAGAAAATAAGCCTAAAATGAAGGGTAGGTGTAATATATTGACATGGGGTCGGTTTATAAAATAAGAAAATTGGAGCCCCGAGTCAAGTATGCGATCGCAGAGTAAATCTGCGGTCCGCATAATGGACCGCAGAATGCTCCCCAAAAACTAAACATTCTGACTCAGTCTGCAGTAAGAATGCGGTCTGCATTCATGTTCTGCAGTTGTAAAGTGCACCGTAGAACTAACCCTCGCAAAAGTCAAAGGAAAATATGCGGCGACTATGTGGTCCGCATTTTGATTATGCTACTGCATTTCGACCGCATTACTGACTTTAATTTTTAACCAACATTCTGCCTCACTCTGCGGCAGATATGCGGTCCGCATTTCAATCATGCGACTGCATTCTGGACCGCATTTCTTGCATTTTTTCTAGAAACTTATTCTTGACTTTTTAATGCATTATTCAATCCAAAAAGGTCCGCGCCGCGGCGAGCTTGCTCGCCACGAAGCATATTTACTAATTTCTAACACATGTTCCTAACTTGGCACCATGGGACCCGGGTTTTCGAGTAGGGATTTCACGGGGCCTTACATACCTAATACAATTGCTTTGATGAAAGATGAAAGGTACAAGTTTAAATCACCTACTACAATTAAACTCGAACAAAAGAAAGATACAATGAAATTGGTTCTTCTATCTCGTCCAAGTAGCTTCAGGAATGCACACTCAAATCTCACATAAATTGCTTGCAAAATTGCCTCGCTCATTTGCTCTCAATTTAGTGTTACTTTTGCGTTTGTACAATACCTGTAAAAGAGAACAATCACTGTTATTTAATGAGTTAGTAATTAGAGTTTGATTGTGACTCAATTTAGATCTTCCATCGAAGTTGAGTCCTTGAACAACACAAACTCGAGCCCTATCTTTTATTCGGGTTGTGTTCTTTTCACATAAGGATACTTTCTCCCCTTATCCAATATGCAACTTTTTTGAACAGATCAGGAGATATTGCTGCTTGTTCAATGAGACTTGTTTCCTTCACATACATCTCACATGTGTAGATTGATCATCATTGCGGTTCACATGATGGACCTGGTCCATGACTGAGTTCATTTGCAATTCTTCAAAACTTCACTTATTCTTGGGCCAACAGACTGTATGAAGTCAAATATGCAATTAGAAAGTTGCTGCCTGCACACGCTACAGAGTAGGAACAGTGCTGCAGTTAATTTTCTAGGGAAGAATTTTAACCTACATTGCTTAAATCATTGTAATGATGTCACAGTTGTATATATGAAATCAAGGAAGGTAAAACACAATACTTGTTCATTTAACAAAATCACTAACGTGACTATTGAGCTAGCAAGTTTCAAATGCTTCAAGAACAAAGAAAAAAGGAACTACGGACATGTTCCCACATCAAGTCATTGTATGTCTTTAGTTGAGTTGTAACTTTGTAATAGTTCTTTAGTAGTAATTCCTATCTAGCTTGTTTAGAAGCATTCTATAAGAACCCATTTGTAAACCTTAAACTAGTGTGCTTAAGTCTTGTCCAGAGTTAGTCATGTTGTAAAGTATTTGTAATAGAGTTATTACAAAGTGGCTTGTAATAAGAGTATTACAAGTTAGTGAGGGATTAAGAGGTTAATTCCTAGGTTTCATAGGATCTAAAAGTTGCTCAGTAGTGAAGTTGAAATCTTACAAGGGTAGGTCGTGGTTTCTAATCCCGTTGAGCTTGTAGTTTTCCAATGTAAAATTCCTCTTGCCATTTAATTATGGCTATATGTGTATGTGTGTACTGGTGGACCTGATAGAGAACCCGATTCTCTATAAAGTTTGGTGGACCCTTATATTCTATCAATTGGTGTAAGAGCAGGTTCTTTCTATCAGGTTAACACCTAGAAAGGATCCTCATGGATGTTCCTCCAAACTTTGAAGAAGGCCAGTCTACTTATAGACCACCTAGGTTCAACAGACAGTATTATGGATGGTGGAAAACTAGAATGCATGACTTTCTCATGGATGGAGATTCTGAGCTATGGGATGTCATATGTGATGGACCCTTGTTCCTACCAAAAACTATGGTGATCCACTTGTATCCATTCTATAAAAAATGAAGGATTTCAATGATGTAGATAGAAAGGCCATAGAGAAGAACTTTCTTGCTAAGAAAATTCTGGTGTGTGGTATTGGACCTGATGAATACAACAAGATATAAACATTTTAATCAACCAAAGAAATCTAGGAAGCCCTTCAGACAGCTCACAAAGGAACAACATAGGTCAAACAATCCATCGGCATGCTCACAACTGAATACGAGCTCTTCAGGATGCAAGACAATGAATCTGTCTAAGAAATGCATACCCTGTTCATATTCATCATTAATGAGATTTACTCCCTTGGTGAAACAATTCCAAGAAACAAGCTAGTTAGAAAGATCCTAAGCATGCTGCCTAGTTCTTGGGAATTCAAAGTGAATGCCATTACATAGGCAAAGGACTTGCAGGAGCTAAATATTGATGAGCTTGTAGGCAATCTAAAAACAAAGTGAATGAATAAGAATAAGGACAACGAAAGAAGAGGGCCCAAGAAGGAGAAGAACCTGTTCCTCAAGATAGAAAACAATGACTCAAGTAGTGAGGGTGGTTCTATGGCATACCTAACATGAAGATTCCAAAGTTGGTTTGCAAGAACGGAGGCATTCCGAAAAGGGGAAGTTCTAGCAAGCCTAAGAATTATGACCTCTATCATAAATGTGGCAAGCCAAGAAATGTTATCAAGGGTTTCCCTCTCCTAAAGTAGGATCAGTACAAGAACAACTCTGATAAAGCAGCCAAAAGGAAATTGGTTCCTGACAGACGCTTCTATAGAAAAAATGTCGCTGACAATGTCGTGAGACAAGCTCTTGCTGCAAGGGAGATTCATCAAGCGAATTTGGAGAAGATGATGAACCAAGTAATAGCTATATGATGATAGTGGAAAGTGAAGCGACCGAGTATGATTCAATTTTTTCTTTGATGGCCCAGTCTAATAATGAAGATGACGATGATGATGAGGTAAATTTTCTGGATGTTCAGAGAAATCTGAAATCTTATTCTCCTAAGAAACTCATGTGTTTTGCAAATGTGCTAATTAACGCTTATCATAGTCTTATAAATGACAGAGATGTCTTAACAGTTGAACTAGGAGAAGCAGAACAATCTTGAGATGACCTAGTAATAGTTGCAGGTGATCTAAGAGAGACAATTGAGAACCTGAAGAAAGAAATGTCTTAGAAAACATGATTGAAAATGAGAACAAGAAATAGATGACCTTCTAGTGTTAGTAATGGATTTGAAGGAAACTATTGGGAAACCTATAATGGAGAGTAGGGCTGAAAATTATGAAAAAGGAAAAGAAGCTACAAGCAAGGCACACATTAAGCTTGAAAGTGAGCAAAATGTAGTGAAGTTTAGTCTGTGTGCTGAGCTTGAGAAAAACAAAAAACTTCAGGAAGAACTAGGTAGAGTGAAAAGTGATCTTGAAAAATCAATCAAGTGGACATATTCCTCTGATGCTATCACCACCATGTACAACAATGGGGGAAACAGGTAGGGGATCGTGTTTCAAAGGGAAAAAATTTCTTACAACCCCCATAGAAAGTACGTTACTGTACCTAAAAATTGGCTTTGCACCCACTGCGGTAACAATGGGCACCTTAAAGAAAAACTGTAAGGCCAATGTTAGTCATAGCAGAAAAACAAATCATTTGCTACAAAAGTAACTACTAGTAGAGAACCTGGTCCCTCTTTTAAAAAATGCATAATGCCTACATGGACCAAAAACTCGCTGATTTACCCTTTTTCTCATTACAAGGGACACAAATTAGTTTGGGTTCCTAAAGCTAACTTCTAACTCTTCTCATGCAGGGAACAATGAAAGAAAGCAGTCTACAATGGTACATGGACAGTGGCTGCTCAAAGCACATGACTGGAAGTACGAATGATTTCCTTTCACTTAAGGCCCTGCAAGGAGGGAGTGTATCCTTTGGAAATGACAAAAAGGGATACATTCTAGGAGTAAAAAGGATTGGGAAGTCTCTTTCTCACTCAATCAAAAACGTGTACTACGTGAACTTGTTGAAGTACAGCTTGCTAAGCATTTCCTAGATATGTGATTAGGGAAACAAGGTGGAATGTATGTAACAAACTTGTACAGTCACAAACCTGGTGACTGGTGAGGTGGTGCTAGTGGCAAAAAGATACAAGAATATCTATGTAGCTGATTTTGAGTCGGTGAAGAATGGTGATCTAAGTTTCCTAAGCGCTGTTGTTGATGATACTAAATTATGGCACATTATGCTAGGTCATGCTAGCTTCATGTTGTTAAACTAACTAGTTAGGAAGGACCTGATTCGTGGTGTGCAAAGTCAAGCTTCAAGGATCACAAAGTGTGTGATGCGTGTGTAAAACGGAAGCAAGTCAGATGCTCATTCAAGCCCAAAAAGGAAGTCAACACCGCAAGGCCACTTGATCTCCTTCATATGGATCTCTATGGACCTATGAGGGTGCAAAGTAGAGGAGGAATGAAGTACATGTTTGTGATAGTTGATGACTATTCCAGATTCACCTGGAATTTTTCCCTCAGGACCAAGGATGAAACCTTTGAAGATTTGTTGCCTTTGTAAAAAAGATCCAAGTGAAGATGGGTGATAAAGTAGTGCATCAGGTTTGATCATTGGACGGAATTCGACAATGTTAAATTAGATGATTTCTGCACTAACAATGGCACCACTCACAATTCTTCTGCTCCAAGAACACCTAAAAAAAATGGTGTTGTGGAGAGGAAAAATAGAACTCTTGAAGACATGGAAAGAACAATGCTAATTGATAGTGGGATCGCAAAGTGTTTTTGGGAAAAAGCTGTAAATACTGCGTGCTACTTAGTAAATAGGTTCATGATCAGGTGCCTTCTGAACAATACTCCATATAAACTACTGAATGGAAGGAAGACCAAGTTGACATATCTAAGAACTTTTGGGTGTAAATGCTTTGTTCATAACAATGGAAATGAAGCTTTTGGGAAGTTCGATGCCAAAAGTGATGAAGGAATTTTTCTTGGATACTCATCTCAAGACTTACAAGTTTTACAACAAAAGGACTCAATGTGTCAAACAAAGCATACATGTGATCATTGATGAAGCTCACCTCCCCTATGAGAAGGACAGACATGTTAATCGAGATGGAGAGACCTTATCTATGCTAGGTGAAGTAATTGACATGGCAAATGGAATGGCAAACATGATGAGCCACGTCAAGGAATCTAGTGAATAAGATGCAAATATATCTCCATCAATTGGAGAGGAACCAGGTTCCCCGATTACAACAACTGAAACTAAAAATAGAGTTTTTGATGCAGTCCAAGGAACTCCACTCTGTGAAGTAACAAGTGCTCAAGAACCCTAGTTAGATATGCCTGGTTCCTCTACCAATGAGTGTCAGGCACCAAATTGGAGGTTCAAAAGTTCACATCCTCTTGACAACATAATCACTCCTCTTGACTCAGGATTTCAAACCAGATCAAAAGCATGAAAATCACTTGCCTTCTCAGCTTTTCTTTCCCAAATAGATCCCAATAATATAAGAAAAAACACTAAAGGATGCTGAGTGGATCACAGCCATGCAAGAGGAGTTGTACTAATTTGAAAGGAACAAGGTATGCCACCTCGTTCCTCGACCTACTGATTGAACCATTATAGGAACTAGGTGGGTATCAAAAACAAACTTGATGATTTTGTAAATACAACATGAAATAAAGCAAGGATTTTTGTTTATGGCTACAATTAGGAAGAAGGGATTGATTATGATGAAACATTTGCCCCTGTAGCTCGAATGGAAGCCATTAGAATTCTAATTGCTTTTGCATCTCATATGGAGTTCACACTGTTCCAAATGGATGTCAAAAGTGCATTTCTAACTGGCTATCTGGAAGAAGAAGTCTATATCAAGCAGCCTCCTGGTTTTGAGTGTCACGAGCACCGTGATCATGTGTTTAAACTAGATAAGGCATTGTACGGGTTAAAACAGGCTCCCTAGGGCTTGGTATGAAAGGTTGTCAAAATTCCTTCCTGGAAAATGGCTTTGCAAGAGGGAAGATTGACAACACTCATTTTTCTAAAGAAACGAGGGAGGAACTTACTCATTGTTCGGGTGTATGTTGATGAAATCATCTTTGGAGCCACGACTGACTCTCTCTGCGAAGAATTTGCAAAACTCATGGGGAGTGAATTCGAGATGAGTATGATGGGGTAATTGAATTTCTTACTAGGACTTCATGTGAAACAATCTAAGAAGGGAACATTGATAAGTCAGCAAAAGTACATCAAGGAGCTGCTAAAAAGATTTGTTATGGAAGCCTCAAAAGTTAACGACATGCCCATTGCAACAGCCACTCAGCTAGACATGGATGAACCTGGTTCCCCTGTAAACCAGACCATGTATAGATGAATCATAGGGTCACTATTGTGTATCACTACAAGCAGACTAGACATTATTTTTAGCGTGGGTCTCTTTGCAATGTTTCAGTCCAATCCATATGAATCTCATCTGAAGGCTGCCAAGAGAATACTAGGTATCTCAAAGGAACATAGGACTTGGTCTTTTGTTATCCTTCAGCAGACATCTTTGATCTTATTGGGTATGTTGACACTAATTATGCAAGATATCTGGTGGACAAGAAAAGCATGCCTGGAATGGCACACTTCCTGGGTTCTCTCTTAATCTCATGGTGTAGAAGGAAGAAGAACTCTGTGGTACTTTCAACTGCAGAAGCGAATATGTAGCAACTGCCTCTTGCTATGCTCAACTTTTATGGATCAAACATTAATTGTAAGATTTTGGAGTATTCTCAGATTGTGTGCCTCTCTTATGTGTAATACTAGTTCGGTCAACATGGCAAAAAATCCAGTTCAACAAAAGAGGACAAGCATATTGATGTACGTAACCACTTCCTCATAGACAATGTTGAGAAAAGGCTTATATGCATGAAATTCTACAGCATGGAAGACCAAATTGTAGATATATTTACCAAATTCCCGAGCATAGAACACTTCAAGCAAAATCGTCTGGCATTGCGGTTGATAAAACCCAATTGAGAACTTGGTCCTTCAATGATTGGCTATGAAAGAAAGGTTCAGGTAAACTTAGCTAAAAGGTGTTTTTTGGAAAAGTCTAACTCATCTCTATATCGTTATAGGTAGGCACACTTGATGATTACTGAGCAAATAAGCACTCAAGGATGTATACACTGGTAAAAAGGGAAAAACATATAGACAAGAGATCAGTCAGGGAACCTGGTTCTCCTAACACGGGTTAGTAGTTTCTCTGTTCTCTCATGTACAATTCTGAACAATTAAAACAAGTGAAACATCATCAGCATGTCAGTTTTTAGTTTTGCATCTCTTGAACACAAACACTTTACCAATATAAATCTACCCATATCCCTAAAACCTGCCGCCCTTTTTCTAACTGAACCCTCTGTCATCATAAATACAACTATCTATGAAACCCACTTCACATATCAACACTTCCAAAACTGTTTCCTATTCTTTCTCTCTTCAGTTTACCAATATCTTCTCTCTTCTTCTCACTATGGCTGAATATCAAATGATCTCTAGTACTATCGAGTCCTCAGCAGTCGAAACACTAGTGCCAGACTCTCCTCCTCACACTACTAATAACCAAAACCCTATTATAGAGTCACCCCCACACTCTATCTCCTCTCTTATCCATTCAAGATCTTGCTCTCACAAGTGTCACTAAGCATCAACTTTCGCAGGAGGTGTTGTCCAAAGCTCTCCTCTTACCTCGCCAGAAAAGAAGGATGTCACGGGTATTGCTGAGAATGAAGAAAATAAAAATATCTCAAGTTCTCCTATAGAAGAAAAGTCAAAAGCAGACCAGGTTGAGGGAAATAAAATTATCAACTCAATAAAGACTGCTCCTGAACCCCTGTCCACAAGTGCCTCTCCTACTTCTCTTGAGTTTATCATGAATCGGTAAGAAAAGGAAGTAATCGAAAATATGCTTTCCATCGACAATGAAGGGGTTTTTGTTGGAGGAAGTAAGGATGGTATTAAGACTCAGGGTGAAGAATATGATCCTGTTGGAGAGGATAATGAGGTTGTGCCTATTGAACCTTCAGCATAGGAAGGTGCTACTGGGGAACTTTCTGGAGGTTCTGATCCGCCTTTAGAGGATCCAACTCTGGGTCCTACTCAGGAACCCCAGGTAAGTATTGGCCCTGGTTCCTCTCCTTATTTAGATGTTAAGCCTCTAAGTGAAATTATGTCCGAGAGAGGTCTTGTATCTGAAAATTAAAAGGAGGATAGTGAAGAAGGTTCTGATGACTTACCAATTTCCAGTCTACCTAGGCGTAGAGTAGCTGTTGGAGGAGAGCCCACTCCTAAGCGCCCACAACAAGGTTGCAAAAGAAGGAGGCTCTTGAGTCTGCTCTTAAGAACAGTCAGACTAAATCAAGAAGAAGAAAATTAGTGAAAGATGGCAAAGTTGTAAATGAGAAGATAGTGCTGATTGTGAGTGTGGATGAAGAAGAAGAAGATGAACCTAGTACATTGACTATGAAGTGGTCATAAAAGCATGATCCTCTCAAACCAAAAGAAGGATCTTCTGGGTCTGCTAAATATCTGACTAAGTCTGCTGATGCTGTTGCTAGTGAGAATGTGGAGAAAGAGTCAGGTGAAAAATCTATAAAGTCTGATAAAAAGAAGAAAGGTGTTCGCAAGACTGCTAAGAGAAAGGGTTGATACTGATAAGGAACCTGGTTCATCAAAGAAGGTAGAAGCTGATGAACTGGGAAGTGTTGGGAAACAAAGATTGAGAAGTCAAAAGGTAATATGGGGGCGCACATTCGCCTCTGATGTCTTGGAGGAGGCTGGTATGAGATAGTTAGTTGAAATCTGTGATTTCCAACAATGGACACACTTGAAAAATAATGTTGCTAGGGTATATGAGGAGGAAGTTCAAAGTTTTTGTGCCGACTTGTACGAGGTTGAGGATGGTCACATTTATGCCTTGGTGAATGGGGTTGATATGGTAATACACTCTTCCTTGCTAGGATCTATTCTTGGTGTGCCCACTGAAGGGATATCTAGTGTTAAAGGAGTTTGTACTCATAACTTCAGAAATGTAATCTTGAAGGACAAAGTGGTTCAGCAGGGGGAACGGGTCCTGAAGAAGGCCTTCCTTCCTGTTTACCAATTGTTATTTGAGCTGGTAAACAAAGTGTTGCTGCCTCGAGCTGAGCGAAGATATATCACCTCTCGTGCAAACCTGTTCCTCATGGAAGCACTGGATGACTTTAGTACCATCTATCTGCGTAGGATCATGATAGAGCAGATGAACAAAGTGGCTGAATTCAAATATAGTAATCATGGGTTGCCATATAGGTTCCTTCTTACCAAGGTCTTTGAGCACTTCAGGATTCCTCTAGGACCAGTTAAAGTGGGTGCCAAGAGGCAAACTTTTTGAAAAAGCACTCTTGAAGAATGCGAGTGTATAGAAAATTTTGGAGGGTTTGCAAGCACTTCTACTATTTCTCAGTTAATAAATGCTCCAAACAGTACTACTACTGAGATAAGGCAATTGAAAGCAAGGCTCTGTAAAATCCAAAACTATGTTAATGCAAGCTTTTCTCTTGTTTCTATTTATACCGTGCTTTTAGGATTTATTCTTAATCATCACTGTGTGCAAATAAGTGGCATCAGTTAACTTAAAACTAGACTTCCTTCTTGCTTACCTATTTCTAATCTTTTTATGATGCCTAAAGGGGAAAAATAATTGCACTGATTAAGGGGGAAACTTGAGGTCTTTTTGATTCACAGTCTGATTCAATTTGCTCTTAATATGATTTTCAATTATGAGTGTGTCATCATCAAAAACGGGAAAATTGATAGGTTACAAGTACTTTGGTCATAAATACTTTACTTTATGATTTGATGATCCAACAAACTTACTATCCAGAACCATATAGGAAACCTGTTACACATTTACAAGACCTTAAAATCACAAGGTTCGAGTTTGGGATCCAGGCTGTGTTATGATTCAACTCTTCAGAGTGGAAGGAACAACTGAGGGAACAGGTCCCTACCAGTTCCCAAGGAGACTGTATGAAGTCAACTCTCCAGCTGGAAAGATGCTGCCCGCACACGCTACAGTACAGGAACAGTGCTGCAGTCAACTTCCCAGGGAAGCCTTGTTACCTACCTTACTTAAATCATTGTAAGTGATGTCACACATGTATATATGCATTTTTGTGAGGTAAAACACAACACTTGAATATTTGACAAACTCACTCACGTGACTATTATGCTAGCAAGTTTCAAGTGCTTCAAGAACAAAAAATAAAGCAACTACGAACCATTTGCCACATTGAGTCATTGTATGCCCTTAGTTGAGATGTAACTTTGTAATAGTTCTTTAATTGTGATTCCTATCTAGCTTGTTTAGAAGCATTCTATAGGAACCCATTTGTAAACCTTAAACCAATGCGTTTGAGTCTTGGCTAGACTTAGTCATGTTGGAAAGTCTTTATAATAGAGTTATTACAAAATGGCTTGCAAGTTGTAATAAGAGTATTACGAGTTAGTGAGGGATTAGGAGGTTAATTCCTAGGTTGCATAAGTTGTAATCTAATAGTTGCTCAGTAGTGAAGGTGAAATCCTACAAGGGTATATCGTGGTTTTTAATCCCGTTGAGCTGAGAATTTTCCATGTAAAATTTCTCTTGCCATTTAATTACTGTTGTGTGTGTGTGTATTATTGGAGTTGATAGAGAACCTGGTTCTCTATAGAGTTTGGTGGACCCTTATATTCTAACAACTTATTATCGAATGGGTGTTCAGATTTTGTAATTCTGGTCGAGTTTCGAGAAGCGAGCCCAGGTTGAATTTTTTAGTAGACTTTTTGTTTCTTTGTAAATACCATAATTTTATTGTTCAAAATAGTTTCCTATAGTTTATATTTATGGTATGAAGTTGTTTTGGCTAGATTCAAGCTGTTTGGAGTTGTATGATCGAAGGGCAGACTTACTAGTGGATTGAGTTAGCCTGTTTTGAGGTAGGTGTCTTGCCTAACTTTGTGTGAGGAAATTTCCCCTTAGGATTGGTGTTGTTTTGTGATAATTGTGATATGTAAAAGTTGTGTATGCAAGGTGACGAGTGTGTACACGAGCTAAATGTGAAAATTTACCAATTTTTGCTATGTTGACTCCTTTCATGCCTTAATTAAGTTACCTTAACATGTATATTAATCATCATTAGGCTATATTCACATACTCTACTTGTCTTATATCTTACTTGTTAATTTCTCTGCATGTTTAGTTGATGTTTTTGTTTCCTCCCTTCCTTATTCATACTTTAGCCGTGATTTATTTATTTGAAGTTGTTATTCATGGAATATCTTGTTGTTGAAATTGGTATTGAGTTATAAAGGAAGTGATTCATGTTGAGGCAAGGTTATAGAGTGTGAAATACTATTCTTGTTGAGTTATTCATTTCTAGCTGTTATTGGTTGAGACTTTTGTGAACATTGTGGTTGAGCCATGGGCTATTTATTGTGAAAACACTGTTATTGTTGATTTCTTTGGAAAGTTCTAATGTTGGGCATTTGAGGTACAATTTGTGATACGCTATGATAGTGATACGCATGCGGTAGTATAAAGTTTTGGGGTTGAAATGCATGCAGTGAGATAAGGTAGGCTTGATACGCGTGTTGCTAGTAGAGGAACTACATGAAGACACGCGGTGTGATAAGGTGGCCAAAACGTGAGAAGTTATTTTGTAAAAATGATTATAAAAACTAAATACAAGGCTCCCGTGGTGATATAAGGAAAGATTTTGAAATGATTTGTAATTTGAAACTACGAGGTAGTACCTCGGTAGTGATTCTTGTTGATACTTTTATATTACTTCACTTGTGAATTGTTGCTTGTTTCATATTTTCTTCCGTGATGCACTATTTGTCTTGTTAAGTGTAGCCAATCTTATTATATTTCTTACTTGTTTCATTTCCATTGTTATTGTTATTACATTGTTAATTACTCGTTCTGTTTCTTATTTAATCCTGTAGGGCCTTGACCTGAACTCGTCACTACTCTACCGAAGTTAGGCTTGACACTTACTCGGTATTATTGTGGTATACTCATGCTATACTTCTGCACGTCTTTTGTGGAGAGCCTGGTACCTCCTACCTGTCCAGGTACCTCCTACCAGTCCAGGTACCAGTGAGGCGAGCTCTGTTTAGAGACTTCAAGGTATTGGGCCGGCGTCCGCAAGCATCGGGGGTCCCCTCTACCCAGTCTATTTTATTTCCTTACCCTTTTATAGACACTGATGTATAGGGATGTTCAATACCATTTTATAGAGCTCGTGACTTGTATTCGCCTGGATTTGAGGAGTTGTTTATGTTGAATTGCGGAGTTTCCTTTATGTTAATGTTGAGTTATTGAGACTTTAGTCATTATTTAAATTATTTATGCCTGAACGTTAGGATTACCTAGCCTTAGAGACTAGGTGCCATCATGACATCCTACGGAGGAAAATTGGGATCGTGACAACTTTTAACCCACCATAACCCCGCCAAACCATAATGATTTCCTCCCATGCCACCCGCCCTCATTTCCCCTTTCTCTCATTTCTCTCTCGTCCTTTCCCCTCTAAAACCCTCTGAAGTTTAGCACAAGCTTGTGCAACACCACTATAACACCCGTCACTCCCTTATCAACTGAAAATCTAGAAGATTATTCCCAAACTCATCATCCCATTTCAAAATATCAAATTATGAAACCCAGTCTAAGAAATGAAAAGCTCGAATCTCATCATAATATTCACTATCTGTTCAAAATAGCCATTAAACATGGCATGCATTCTAGATTTTTGAGGATTTACTGACCTCACCGTGATATATGACGGCCAACAGGTCAGATAAAGGGACCTTTGGGTAATAACTTTGTCCGATGATTATCAACCTCAACGACTACTGATTTTGTCACTCTTAATGGATGGAATTTTCACCCTTTTATTTCCCCCCATTGATTTCAAAATCCATCGAATGATTCTTTCATCATAACTCATTATTGTTTCATGTCTTCTACTAATTCTTGAATCTTCGAAAACAAACCCCAAGTCCTAATTTTGGCTATAAATACTTGGCTTTAATGCCCTCACCAACACACAAAAACAATCAAACAATAGCAGTAGTGCACTACACTTGAATTTCTTTAAGTATTCATTCGACTTGCCTAAACTCTTTTTTTTCATTTTTCAATTCTGTTCGAGTTTAATCGGTTGGAGTTTGCTGTGAGTGCTGGTATTTAACTACTAAGTATAATTATCTAATTTGATGCACTAAGGAAGGTCAGTAAACCTCTAATTTTATTTCAATAATTAGACTTGTTCGTAGTCTTCTCATGTTGTTCCTGCTTAGTTAATTGATGTTCTTTATTAATAATTGTGTTTGTTTCTTTTGTTGTCTTGCTTAGCCAACAAATGCTGCTTGGTGATAGTTTTATTTTGTTTCTCATGTTTGTTTCTGATTAGCTACTAATATTTTCTATTGTTAATCGTTTAGATTCTCACAAAAACCTGTTTAGTTAACTGATGTTTCTCATCAATAACATGTGTGTTTTATTATGTTCGTATGCTTAGCAAATTGAAGTTTTTGTTAGTAGTAGTACCTGTTTACCATGTTAACATGGATATGAACATTGAGCATGTAATGAGATTTGACAACCTGTCTTAACATGTTCCATTTTATGATTTAGTACTAACCCTATTTTTGTTTAGTTAAATGTATATTAACTTGAAATCACACCTGCTGTTCTTGTTATCTTACTAACTGTTTATGGTTGTGAAGATTATTTCTAGAATATCTCAATTGGTATGAGGTGACACTGTCCGGCCTATTGGTCGAACACCGTTAATATATGATATTTGATAGTTTAACTAAACGCTATATTTTCTTGTTATGCACTAACATGTCATAGATACTCATGCTTATTGGGTACAATTTGAGATTAAATTTGATTGCTCCCTCATGTTGAATAGTTGTTATTAATGACTCCCGTCATCTTCATTGTTAGTATAGCTTCTTGTGAAGAATGATCTTGATGTTTTAAATGCTTGAGTTGTATTGCCTAATATGAGATGTAATTCATGATCTTTTGACTATGTGTCTAGGTGTTACTGAGAGAATGTTTTGAGTTTGGTTTGTTATCCTATGAATTTATTTTGATGAGTTTAACTTGTTTTAAAGAAAACCATGCCTAATCGATCAGACCTCCATAGAAATCTTGAGGATAAGTATAAATCTGCACAAAAGGCTTTCTGTCAACATTCTTGACACTTTAGATAAGTTTAGGCTGACATTGTACCACTTGAAAATATCTTTGAGGTAGTAAATATACCTAATTAAAAAAATTAATTACCAGCCTTTATTCTATGACCTACTTATAATCTTGGTTTCCTAAAATAATGGTTCCTAAGAAGAATATGTAAATGCCATGTAGAGTGATTTTAAGTTTACTCTGAAGCTTTTGAAATGAATATACAAACTGAGGGGAATAGAATATATACATCGCAAGAGAGGGAAGAATATATACATAATGAAAGAGAGAATAAAGATGCAAGAAAAAGAGTATTTAAAGTTATCACAAACCAATGTCATAACAAATCAAACAAAACAGATCACCCCTGAATAAGAATAAGCATTGTCCTTAATGCTTAACAAAAATCAAAATAAGGGTAGAGAGTTAAGAGAACTCCCTATGTGATTTCAGTGTCCATGGGATCATTAGCATCCTCGGGCTCCGCCTACTGGATCTCATCATCCTCCGGTCAAGGAATAATAGGGTTTGAGAACATCTGCAGCATCTCCTCAGTAGTGTGAGCAGCAAGGTCTAGCTCCTCAAACTGGCCAGCTGCTGCCTCTGATGCCTCGGGTACTGATGGTGCTGACTCCATCAGGAGATCAAGTGGTATATCTCTAGCGGATGCTATCTTGACCACTTCTTTTGTCAATTTATCCACTGACTTCTTCGTAGCCTAAGATTTCCGCATCTTCTTCACCTATTTTCCCAACTCCTCAATGGCTATTCTGTGTGCCACCAATGTATCCATAATGGTCTTATGATTTTCCAGGATCTTTGACAATGTTTCCTCCACTGACGGAGGTACCTGTGATGCTATTGGGGCAGAAGACTATGCTGCAATAACATTGGGTATGTCATAAAACTTTGAAGTATCTATCTGCATCCGATTGTTAAGACTCGGCAATGTCTGGGAGACTCCCAATAACAATGAGTGGATATGTCGATGAGGTAGGAACTAGTACTGATGTAGATGGCCTAGAAGATGGCGGCGGTGGCATGTCAGCTGTCTTAGTGGAAGGACTCGCCGCTGTGGAAGGCATGTTAGCTATAGAAGTCTCAACAGCAAAATATGTAACCACCACCGTTGGCTCATCAGAGAGGACACCAGTTGTAGTTGCTTTTCCCTTGAACTTTGGGTTCCCCGGTCCTTGTAAGGAGTACCATGACAAGGGCTTTTTGGCCCGCACCTATGTATCAAATCTCCTTGGCTCCCCCTTGGCATCCTTAAAGTATCCAGTGAGGGTGTTTGGATATGGATAGGAGCTTTCACCTTTACGGACTACCACTAACATGTTGGCTGACATGATGGCACCCGTATTAATTGGGTACCCGGCCATGGTAGATGCTACTAGAACTGCTCGAGGAAGTGGAAGATTGTTCACTTTCCTTCTCGGGACTATCCGGCTTCACCCGAAAGTTTGCCACCCTTTTTCTTCAAAATTGAGGGTGTTCCACACAATAGCAACTCCCGCTGTGATCCACGGTGGTGGTGGTCCTGGAGCTGCTAAGAACTCAGCTACCCAAAGGCGAGCTGCATCACCCAAAGCAAGCTTCTCCATATGCTGAATTGCCTCTACCTCCTCAAATCCATATAAGTGTTCAATGTGCATTGATAAAATCAGATATTCAACTTCTGCATTTTGGTCACTTTGGTACATTTATTGATGTGTGCCATCTCGATTCTCACTTTGGTACTTTGGCCCCAAGACGGAAGATACTTACTGGATTCTTAGGGTTCAAGGACTCTGTTGGAAGTTGCTTTCTTTTTTATAGCTCTTTGGACTGAGAGTGTGAGGTTGCCCCTGCCTCGGCCTCGGGAGGGTTCACCCTTCCCTTTAGAAATGTCATCTCGACCTTGTGATCAAACCATTATCTGCAATACAAGATACATAAGTCAGTTGGAGTTCAAAATAGTGGAAACAGTTCCATGACACTTGTAGGGAAAACAGACTATAGGAGAGATAGTGTGGACCACACAAAAGTGAGTGCGGCCGCAGACTACCATGTGCGGACCATATAATTTTGAAGCGCGGTCGCACATCCTGACGTGCGGACCGCATAATTTTGAGTGTGGACGCACAATCCCAGGTTCAGACTTCTAGTTCTCTGATCTTTCAACAGTGCGGTCGTACACATTTTTCCGCTGACCGCATAATTTTCTGCGGACTGCACAATTTTGAGTGCGGTCCGCACTTTTCATGCAACACATTTTCCCTAATTGTAAGATCTACGGACTGCACATTTTTGTGTGAGGCCGCACAATTTAAAATCAAATGGCACTGAGTTTAGGTTTTGTAATTTTGACATAATTTAGACATGGTATTTGCAATTAGACATGATTAATGCTCCACCCAACCCCCAATGAACACATATGACATTCCCTATAGGATTTTATGGACACATAACTAACATTTGACATTTTTGCCTAAAAGCAACGAGAATACTAAAGAACAAAAATTAAGAAAAATTGAAAAATCTAAACATGAATTGAACATACTAGTGATGAAGGATGAAAGGAAGAATCTAGACCGATGAAATGAGTGGGAAGTGTGAAACAATTTGACGTGCACTGTGCTTGCTAAGGTCTCAAGATCTCAGAGTGTGTAAAGTTGTGAATATTGCACTGAGGTTCAATTTATTGGATGACCAAGTCGCCCCAAAATTAAGTTGAGTGCGGTCCGCGCTATTTACATGGAATTTGCTGAAGTTCTGCCGTTCGCACAAAAGTAAGTGCATCAACAGAATTTGTGTGGACCACACAATTGTGTGTGCGGCCGAAGATTGGCTATGAATTTTGACAGACCAACTTCAGAGAGCTTGTAAATTTTGTCCTCCAGTTTTGCGACCACATATAGAATTGTGCGGCCGCAGAGTGATTTCTGCTGTTGCAATAAAAGTTGTGCGGCCCCACACTTTTTGAACACATAGTCCATTTTCATGACACAGTTCCTACACTACACACCCATTCCTGCATACACTTCAAAACTAGTTAGCACAAATCAAAGCTTATCTAATGAAGAAGAAAAAGACACATGGGTTACCTCCCAAGAAGCGCCTGATTTAACATTATGAAACAATAAAAATTACCAATTATTTGAAATGAAGAACCACCACGACGTGGCCATCATAAAAATTTTTGAGATAGTGTTTCACCCAATGCCCATTGACACTAAACACTTCGTCATTCTGATTTTTCAAGTCCAATGCACCGAATGGTATCACACCAACAACTTCGAATGGGCCACTCCATTTTTGACTTCAACTTTCCCGGAAACATCCGTAACCGAGAATTGAACGATAACACAAGATAACATTCTTTAAACTCCTTGCTCCAAATGTACTTATTATGGAGATACTTTATCTTCTCTTTGTATAGAGACGAGTTTGTGTGGGCATGGTACTGAAGTTCTTCTAGCTCATTCAATTATGTCACCCTTAAGTTGGCAGCGACATCCCATTCAATATTAAGCTTCTTCAATGCCCAAATAGCCTTATACTTAATTTCCACCGAAAGATGACAAGCCTTCCCAAACATCAATCCATATGGATACATCCAAATCGGCGTTTTGTAAGCCATCCTATAAGACCATAAAGCATCTTCAAGTTTTCTTGACCAATTCGTTCAGTTAGCATTCACTGTCTTTGATAAAATACTCTTGATCTCCCGGTTGGAGACTTCCACTTGTCTGCTTTCTTGTGGGTGATAGGGTTTTGAGACTTTGTGAGTGATGACATCATACTTGGTGAGTAAGGTATCAAAAGCCTGGTTGCAAAAATATGAACCCCCATAAGTTATGATAGCCATTGGAGTACCAAATCTTGTAAAGATATTCTTCTTCAAAAATGCCATCACACTTCGAGCTTCGTTGTTGGGTAAAGACATGACTTCAACCCATTTTGACACATAGTCCACAACTACCAAAACGTAAGTGTTCCCTTAAGAGCTCACGAATGGTCCCATGAAATCAATGCTCCATACATCAAAGATGCCAGTTTCCAAGATGGCGGTCAGGGGCATTTCATTCTTCTTAGAAATTCCACTGGCCCTTTAACATTCATCACAACGCTTGACTAGATCACTAGTGTCCTTATAGACAGTAGGCCAATAGAATCCACAACTCAACACTTTAGTTATCGTTCAGCTCCACCGTGGTGACCACCATATGGTGAAGAGTAGAAAGCCTCAGGAATTTCCACTAGTTCTTCCTCTGGTGCACATTGTCGAATCACACTATCAGTGCAAATTCAGAAAAGATACGGTTCATCCCAATAATAGCCAAGGCAATCCTATTTGACATTCTTTCTTTGGTTTGAAGAGAACTCATTCGGTACAATGCCACTCATAAGATAATTTTTTCATTTGGCGAACCATGGAATCTTGGTAATTGAAATAGCAAGAATCTACTCGTCGGGAAAGTAATCATTGATCTTTAGGCAATCATGTGGTCTCTCCTCCTCCTCCAATCGAGACAAGTGGTCCGCCACTTGATTTACACTACCTTTACGGTCTTGGATCTCTAGATCAAACTCTTATAATATAAGCACCCACCGCATTAACCTTGCCTTTGAATCTTTCTTGCTTATTAAATATCGAAGCGCTGCATGATTAGTATGGACAATCACCTTTGTACCCATCAAGTACGGGCGAAACTTATCCATTGCAAAGACAATATCAAGTAGATCGTTTTTGTTCACTATGTAATTGACTTGGGCATCATTCATGGTATTACAAGAATAGTAGGCCGGATGGAAAATTTTCTTGATTCTTTTCCCCAAAACTGCTCCAACCGCCACATCACTTGCGTTACACATGCGCTCAAAAGTCCATATCCAATCTGGTGCAGTGATAATAGGTGTAGTTGTCAATTTGAACTTGATAAATTCAAATGCCTTCATGCAATCCTCATTGAAACGGAACTTGGCGTCCTTTTCCAAAAGCTTACACAAGGGGTTCACCACTTTGGAAAAATCCTTGATGAATCGGCGATAGAACCCCGCATGACCCAAGAAACTTCTAACTCCCTTCAGTGATGTAGGGGGTGGAAGTTTAGAAATCACCTCTATTTTGGCCTTGTCGACCTCAATACCATAGTTTGAAATCTTGTGGCCGAGGACAATGCCTTCCTCAACCATGGAGTGACATTTCTCACAATTCAATACCAAGTTCGTCTCGTCATATCTTGCCAAGAACTTATCCAAATTGTTCAAGAAATCATCAAAAGTATTCCTAACCACGGAAATGTCATCCATGAATACCTCAAGAATATCCTCTAGCATGTCGGTGAAAATAGCCATCATACATCGTTGAAATCGTTGAAAAGTCGCCGGTGCATTCCATAAACCAAATGGCATCCGCAAGAATGAAAAAACACCATAGGCGTATGTGAAAGTAGTATTTTATTGATCATTCAGAGCAATAAGAATTTGATTGTAACCAGAATACCCATCAAGGAAACAATAGAAAGCACGGTCGGCCAGCCTATCAAGAATTTGATCAAGGAATGGAAGTGGAAAATGATCTTTCCGTGTGACTTAGTTAAGCTCGGGAGTCCACAAACACTCTCCACCCGGTCACCATTCTTATAGGAATCAAATTGTTCTTGTCAATGGTAACCATAGTCATGCCCCTTTCTTTGGGACACATTGCGCCAGAGAAGTCTATGAACTATTAGAAATGAAGTAAGCAACCCCGGCATCCAACCACTTTATGACCTCCTTTTTGATGACCTATTGCATTTCTTCATTTAAACTTCTTTGATGTTCAACAGAGGGTTTGACACCCTCCTTTAAAATAATCTCATGCATGCAAAAGGTGGGGCTTATGTCACGAATATCCGCCAACGTCGATCCTATAGCTCCCTTCCTTTTTTGTAGAACCACCAATGTGGAGTCTACCTGCACGTCAGTCAAACAAGAGGAAATAATAATCGGTAAAGTAGAACAAAGACTAAGGAATTGATACCTGAGATGTGGAGGCAATGACTTTAACTCCAAATTTGGAGTCTCCTCGATTGAGGGCTTTGTCGGAGGGGTCTTCCGGTTTTCAAGATCCAAGGATAACTTGCGGGGTTCATATGTGTACGGCCCCATTCTGTGCAATGCATTCACACGTTCCACATAGCCATCATTTTCCTCATCATCATCATCAATGTTGAGCAAAACGACTTCCAGTTTATCCTCAACATTCATTATGGCACTATCATCATAAATAATCTCATTGGTCACCAAGTACACAAATGAACAAACTTCATTGCTATTTGGTTGCCTCATAGATTTGCACACATGGAAGACCACCTTCTCATCACCTACCTGGAAAGTGAGCTCACCGGCTTCCATATCAACAAGAGCCTTACCCGTATCAAGGAAAGGTCTACCAAAAATAATAGATACCTCATAGTCCACTTCACAATCAAGAATCACAAAGTACGCCAGGAGGATGAACTTGTCAACATGATCCAACGCATAATCAATAATACCCAAAGGTCTCTTCATTGTACGATCCGCCATTTGTAACCTCATAGATGTGGGTCTTAGTTGCCCAATTCCCAAAGTTTTGAACACCAAATAGGGCATCAAGTTGATACTCTCCCAAGATAACATAAAGCTTTAGCAAAGTAGGCACTTCCAATTGTACATGGGATTGTGAAAGCGCTCGAATCTTCCAATTTAGGAGCCATTGAGTGCACAATTGCACTGACTTGATGTGACATCTTTTAAGGTTTCACAACTCATCAATCTCTTCTTGGTTACCAAGTCCTTCATGAACTTTGCATATCCCGACATTTGTTCCAAGGCCTCAACCAACGACACATTAATAGACAAACTCATCAATGAACTTTTTAAATTGATTCTCATCATTTTGCTTGGCAAGACTTTGAGGATATGTAGGAGGAGGCCTTGGCATTGATTCCTTAGCCTTTGTCACTACCGGTTCTGGTATGTCAACAATGTGCTCCCTAGACGGGTTCACTTCTTCTTTAGTCTCCTCCACATTATCATCAATATCAATTCTCACCTCATAATTTTCTTGCACTTCATTCCTTGGCATTTCATCTTCTTTTACCACTTGTTCTTCATCCACAATTTTCTTTTAACTTGAGGTGGTTGCTTCCCCAACTTTTCTACTTCTTGTAGTTAAGGCCATGGCATCTCCCATGTTGTTCCCACCCTTTGGGTTTACCACCATATCATTTGGTAGTGCACCCTTATGACCAGTGTTCAACACTTGCGAGATTTGGCCCAGTTAAACTTCCAAATTATGAATTGTAGTGTTGTGAGAGGCTAATTGAGCATCGAAGTCAGCATTCTTCTCCATCATTTGTTTGAACATGTTTTCTATTTGGACCAAATCATTGTTGGAAGAAATCGAACCTTGGGAAAGGTAGGAGATGGATTGCTCGATTGTTGAAACATCGTAGGCCTTTGAAAACTCGACCCTCGGTTGTTGTTGTTGTTTCACCCTCCTTGGATGTTACCTCCTTAATAGCCTTGATTAATACCACTCCAGCTGCCTTGGTTATTTTGAACATTCTAATTTCCTTGATTGTTCCAATTCCTTTGGTTGTTTTGATTGTTCCAATTGCCTTTAATTGCTTGAATTTTGATTTCCTTGTGGTCGCCATTGTTGTTGATTTGGGCCTTGATTGTTTTTCCTTTGACCTTGGAAGTTGTTCACATATTGTGCCTCCTCTTCTTGTTCGTTGTATTATCCATCTTGATCGAACCCCTCTCATCTTGCTCATAATTTTCAACCAGGTTTTTCACTTGAGGACCGTTTTGCCTTCTTTTTCTTACCATCATACTCCCTCATTCCATTGCATTAACTTGCGTGGGACCTTACACTTGTTTAAGTTGAGTTTTGGCTAGTTGGTTCATTGTGGTGGTCAACTCGGCAATTTCTTTCCCATGGTCATGTAATTCTTTATGCAAGTGACTCACATTTAGATCACCTTGAGGAACATTTGCTCTACTTTGCCATGCCAATGAAGCATCCGCCATTTCATCAATAATCTTACAAGCTTCCGTATATGGCGTTGACATGAAATTTCCACCGCCAAGTTGGTTGACCACATATTTATTGGTAGTGTCGATCCCCCTATAGAAAGTTTGTTGAATCATAGCCTCCGTCATGTCATTGTTGTGCGGTCCGTACTTTGTAAAGGAACTCTGTCAGAGGTTCTTCATGGTCTATGACCGCACACAATATTGTGTGGTCAGCACTTTGCTCATTTTTGCTCTGTTGTAGTCCTTGTCCAAAATTACTCCTTCCTGAGTTAATTTTCATCTCTTTGGCTCATTTTCCAATAGTCCTACAAGTAAGCACATTTTATCAGTTCTTCGGGATACCTTTAAGAATTTCTGGGATAAAACAAAAGTAAAAGGGTGCAAATATGGGGTCAAAATCTCTACTTATCAGTATCCACCGCTAAGAGTCCTAGACAGTTCAATATGATCCAAGACGTACCTCTGTGGTCCCAAATGGCAATATGAAGATGTCTACCAACAAATTATCCTAATTCCGAGAGCAAGGTGACTCTAAGATGAGTGGAGTGACATGATCACAAAAGGTATAGAACAAAATTCATGGTGTACACCAGAATATTTTAATTGGATTTTTGAAGAAGATCAGCTGGCCAGGTCTAGTCGAGAACGGTTACCCGAGTTGGAAGATTCGAGAGCGGATTTGCAAGTATACCATGAGATTCTACTTCACTATCTTGTCACCTCTACTATACACCAATAAGTGGTCCCAGAATTGGTTGATCATATTCTACTACAGCCTGATGATGACAATCGTATAGTAGAGTACGTACATGTAGAGTTCGAGGGAGATCCAGAAGAGGAGCCGAAGTACCACCTTGAGGGCGTTGAGGAAGAATTCGAGGAAGATACCGAAGAAGACATAGAGAAGGAGAGCCTGGGGAGATATCCAGGGGAAGATTACTGAGTTGTTAGTTTATTTCCATTATGTACCCTTTTAAATTCCCTAAGGGCAATCCTATAAGCCCATGATATCTTTGCAAACATTGGAGGGGTCACATTGTAGCATTTGGCAATTATTCCTTATCTTTTGAGTCCTTGATGTAAAAGCTTTGAAGCCTTTGTAGCCCATGTTATAACCATCAACATTCCTATCAATGAAAAATTGATTTTCTCCAAATCCGAATGTGTCAAATAATTTGGATATTTTTTAACACTTGCGATGTAGGCCTACCCCCGACAAAAAGAGGTCCCGAAATACTTTAGACAGGCGCTTGTTCAACATGTGATTTAACTACTCTATGTGATTATATATGTGTGCTCCCAGATCTAACTTCTACTTTTCTGTTGTTTTCTTGCTTTATTGTTTTATTTATTTATCCCTCCCCCCCCAAATAGAGATTCGTTAGTGCTGACATCTAAACTGTCCGAGCTACCGTACAACTTGAGGTCTAAAGGGAAGATGGCCACGATAGATAACCCGGTCAGAAATACTCTAGAGTAACAAATGCCCCGGTGGGGTTTGGAGGAAGAGATGAAACTTGGAATGAAAAATATGTCGCTCAGATAGAGCAAGAAATGGAATCGTTTTAAGAAAGGTGGTAAGACGGATTAGGGAATTACATTCGGTCGTGACGGCAATTCCAGAACCACCCTGTTTTCCATCTGTAGACTCAAATATCTGACCACTTTCCTTCATCAACCTGACAACTTGCCAATAGCCCAACTACCACCACTTGTACTACAATCCTGCCATAACACAAGTCATACCACCAGTTACCCCCGCAAATCCAAAAAATCCTCCCATACACATGCCCGATGTTCCCAACTACGTTCAAACCCAAAAACGTCCATCAACCACAATCAATTTTGTCCAAACTCCCCCTCGTGAAAATTTCACCTTTTCAAACCACCAAGGAACACAACACCATCAATGAGCGGCATGTTACACCACATATACCACATAGAACTTACTTTCGCCGTGCCCGTCAGGATTCCTTACGAGATCGATTAGTATATTAAAATGGAGAGAGAAGCGAGATCTAAGGAATACGAGTCACTATCTTAACAACTACCAGTCCTAAGGTAAAAAATGAATAACCTGCAAGTTGCTCTAGGGAGTGAGAGCTTAGATTATGAAGATTTGTGCATACATCTAGAGGTTGATATGTCGGGAGGGTACAAGCCCCCAAAATTTAATATCTTTGATGGGACAGGTGATCCCCATATCCACTTGAGGGCATATTGTGATAAGTTAGTAGGAGTGGGAAGGAATAAAAAGTTGAGTATGAAGCTATTCATAAGACGTTTGGCTGGGAAGCACTCACTTGGTATACTAGATAGAACCCTAGGAATTGGAGAGAATGTCAAGATATTCCTGAAGATTTTATGAACCATTTTAGGTTCAACACTAAGATATCACTGGATTGATTGCTTTGGTAAATATACAAAAGAACCCCCCGCTGGATGACAACGAGCATACCAAATACTTCACTCGTGCCCAGGAAGGAATATACTTTGAGAAAATGATGAGGATGATGGACCAGAAGTTCCTCGAGCTAGTCAAAATGGGAGATTTCTTGGAGGATGGTATCAAGTCCAAGAAGATACAATCTACGGCTGCGCTGCAAGCTGCTAGCAAAGCTATACAGTCATGTTCCATTGACAGTGAAAATAAAAAGAACGACGTGATGGAAATTTTCCCTTACTATCAACCAAGTACTCCCCGTCGAGCCAATCCATAACTTACAAATACTCATGCTCTAAACCAACACACTTATACCACAATCTACAATGCACAACAACATTACAATACCCAACCACATTACAATCAACCCTGAGCCAATATATACCTAAACCCACCACGACCATATGCCCCCATTCAAACCATTACCCCTGAAAATAGAACCGCCTATGCTCTCAGACCACGTCCCAACCTTGAAGCACGGAACCCCAGAAACGTCACGACCCAAATCAGAGGGTCGCGACAAGCACCCGGTTCCTTATCCAACTGAGTACCAACGTAACGTATCCTTCTTATCATACCATCACGGGAAAAATGGGCCGAAAGGGCTGATGATAAAACCAAAATAAAACATAAGGGAATACTCGACATATGACGACCCAAAATATAATAAAAATTTATACATGTGACATACAGACCTATAAGACCAAAATGATCACTCATACACAGAACATTGGCCGACAAGACCATACATTATTTCAATACATGACATATATCTACAAGACTCTATGAGTACATACACAACATAAAGGCCGGGATAGGGCTCTGCCATACCAATCCATACTTGTACAAATAATACTGATCAAATAGGCAACTCTGGAGCAAGTGTAGTGAACTAACATCTTCCGCTGAGTTGATAGCCTACTAGGAGAACGATCAACCTATCTATCGGGACCTGCGGGCATGAAACGCAATGTCCCCATGCAAAAGGACGTCAGTACTATGAATAAAGTACTGATTATGTAAAGCAGGAAAACATAAATAAGAACATTAATGTAAATTGAGATAGAGGAGATACAACCTGTAGCATCGGAGCGCCTCTGAGGGCTACTAACATGAAATGCATGATATATATATATATATATATACATAAACTTTTAAAAACATACGCCTCTGTAGGCATCATAATCATCTTATCGTACCTGGCCTCAAAGAGGACTCGATAAAAACATACCCGAACATCATAAGGCTCGGTACAATCGTACTCGTCCACGTGGAGCTCGATAAACCCAACCGATCAGTGTGCACAATAGGTGTCGTACCCGGTCGACATAGCGTGGCTCGGTAGAGTAAAATAGATACATACAGACATAGGTGCCGTGCCCGGCCGACATAGCATTGCACAATAGGTGCCGTACCCAGCCGAGATAGCGTGGCTCGGTAGAGTAAAATAGATACATACATATATATATATATATATATATACATACATATATATATATATATATATATATATATATATATATTGCATGTAGGACTCATTGGAATCATATTCTTAACCTTTTGGAGTGACATAAGGTCGACATTCTCTGTACATGTTATTAGGAATAACTCTTCATCAACAATCTTATAAGAATTGGGAAGTACCAACAACATTGATAACATAAGAATAAGATAAGCAGCCTCAACATCAGTTGTTCCATAAAAAGGGAAACAATGTAAGTACTGCTAGCTTCTAAGAGTAGAGTACCTTTGGAAGCTCGTTCATTGAGTTATGTACAATCAAAGTCATGCAAAAGAAAAGGGATAGCTTCACATACCTTGTATATGTACTGCCCATCCTCAAGCTATGCAAATGTCACGACTCCTTAGTCTACAATAAGAAAAATGACGCTATCGTTATCGTTTAAGTGTCGTAACTATTATGTATCGATCACAAACTATTTTACGATGAAACCGACAGCACCTCCCCTATATATATGACTTCACACAAGTCAAAATAATCACCAAACTGCCCAACATACCCCTATCACTTCATACACAACACGACAACCATAATTGTGTCAAATAATCCAAAAATGTTACGAGGAACGACCAGCATAGAACCATGCCATTATGTGGTGTTTATCCAAACCCTTCCTCCTCTAAACTCCATAAAAATAATATCAAAATAAACAAACCAATAGCAATACGAAATAACCCACAAAACATTCCCATAAGTTCAACAACTTAAAACTGCTTTTTCAGTTTGCTAAAACATGTTTCGTCTTATGTTTTCTTTCAAATTGAGAAACACAGCCTACAACACATAATTAGGCCTCTTATCACATAAACCACCCATCAATTCAACTTAAAAATAAGTTCACAACCAACCAACAGTGATGCAACAACAAACATCATACCACTCATTCGAAACTCGCTAGGTCTAGTCTTTACAGTCGAGTTACAACTCGTACAAACATAGATAATTGAAGGAGAAACATAAACTTACCTTGGAATGAGTATATCCACGAAACCTAGTCCTTCTCCATAATAAATTAATCCCCCAATTCAGCTACATGAAGGAGAAAGAGAAATTATCAAGCTGTCCGGACTTTTCAGCACTAGAATCACGTCGTACACCCGAAATACCCTAGGGTTTGTGTGGGATTTTGGGGAGAAGTTGCAGGGATTCAATTTGGTTTTCAAGGTATGAAAGATGGGTGAAATAATGATTTGATAATCCCTTAAAAGTACCCTCTTGGCCGACTTTGGGGATTTTAATTGAGTCCTCTTATTTTGGCAAGTAAGTGATGCACCTACTTGTCACCGACCAATCTGCGCAGTCTCGCCAAAATGCGAATATCTGGATACTCCAAGATCGTATTAGAAAACGATTTAATTAGTTGGAAACTAGACTCACTGATATTCAATTGTATATCTAGATCATCCCTTGATTCCCAGTATGTTGGGAGAAAAGTGCAGCTACATTTGACCTAAATTTCAGTACATTATGAATGCAACTTGTGATGACATTTAACAACTTTTCTTTCACAACTTGCTTGACTTAAAAACATAACACACAATTATCACACGACCAAAATAACTCATAACTTAACCTCCTCTTTATGTTAATCACCCTAGTCTCACCCCAAAACTATATGTTATAACGTTCCAAACTTGTCAACTTTTGACGAAACTTAGTTTCTTCAATTCGTTTAGCTTCTAAGACTTCAAACCCTCTTGGTACTTGGTATTCATGATCTTAAATATTTCTAACCTCCACATTAACATTATTAACTAACTTTGAAAACTTTTCAAAGATGATTTCATTTATGAGCTTACATCAATTGACTTACGATGTACTCTTACGTACGAAAACGTGGGGTGTAACATCATTCACCCCTTTGGAACATTCGTCCTCGAATGTTGACTAATGTGCTTATCAGTCTCATATCATATAAATCTTATAAATAATTTAGTACTATCCTTGAAATTTAGGCAACTTTTTTTGTGAATAAATCTGAAGGCCAAGGCATTCCCCCCTTTAGGCCTCTTTCTCAGACCACAACTTTTTGTCAGAATTCTTCCAATCTTGTAACTATTGCGACCTTCTGTGATGCAGCTACATGACTTTGTCCTTGTATATGCACCTATGTGACTCTTTTGTCCTTTTTCCAGCTTTTATCCAATCTCTAGGCCTCACTTTGGGAACATATACAGAACTAAGTGTTCCCTCTATGCATCTATAGGTGTACTAAAGTTCTTCGCTTGGTACTTGTCGAACTTACGGCTATTGCTATGCCTTGCTTCATAGCGTATGTTATCTATGCTTATGATTTTACTACATCTAGGTAGGTCATACTATATCGTAACTCTTACTTTGATTTTATTATTACCGAGGTCTGCTACCCAACATCAGGTTACTCTCTCACCGCTTATCCTATAGGTATAAATCTAAGTCCTTTAATGATTCCTCATTATTGTTCATATTAATAATGACGGTCTAATCTCATCTCATACATTGCAACTATTATCCATCCATTGGTAATTCACCTTAATGTTTATCCATAATGTACCCCTGATAACTTGAAACCTTTAACGTAATACATTGTCACTAAGGCTCACGTCTCATCGGGGAACATCTGAAGTGACTTTCCCTATCGATGATACCATACTTCAATAACCATATTTCATAGCATCCTAACACGATTCATGTTATGGGGGTATTTTAATCCTGTACAATTCATGAAATCCCTTCTCTTTGAATCATTACTCAATTAAAGGCCTAAATATCATACTTTTATAATTTACCACAATTACACCTTTCCGTTAAAATCAGGGCAGCATTCCATCTCTTCTAAATGCTCCTAGTCTTAGATTCCTCCGTGTTAATTCAAGCTATACTAAGCTTTAACATACATAAACTATCAACTCTCTTGTTTGATTGGCTTGATACCGAGGTCTTACCTATTATTGTCAGCTTCTAACTCACCTTTTCTTATACTTACTCCCATATACCTAAAATCTTATCACTCTTCTATACTTTAGCTTGCGACTTACATATATCTAGTTGTGCTACTCACATCCTTCCTTTAACTTGCTACACCACAGAATTCCTTTTGTGCCTTCTCAGTTGTCTTTAAAGGTAAGCAATTACTTTTCCTGGTCGTTCTGCCACTTTTTGCATGAATACTTGGCTTGTCTTATTGCCCATGAATACCATAATTTCCCGTACCTCCTATGATCTCAAACATCACCTTTGATTTTTTCCCCATTCATTAGCCACGACAGGTGCCTCTTTCTTGTGAAGTGTATACAATATTATAGTGAGACTGTTGTTACAAGATAATTTACTCTTTAGCTCATTATGCTTAGGTGGAAACCTTCTTCCGTATTTCCTTAGCGAGTCTTTCGTTGTAGTACTTAGGGAGACTTTCTAGATCTTGTAAAGTTGCGAGATTTTTATATCGTACACCCGAAGGAACTTTTTGTTGTTGTTATAATAATCCTTAGTTACATAATTTTGTGTCCTTGTGCTCGTAGGGTTACTTCTAAGCCCAAATTTTGATTGTCTCCTTAGTGGCACTCTCTCTTATTTTCATAAAACTTAAACAGTACCTTTAACTGCCTCAACTCCTATCCAAAATTTGTTAGATGATTGCGATCTCGTATCTGATTCAAATAAGCACAATACATACAATTTCGGCACAACTTGAAAACTTACAATAGTAAAACATTTAGGGAGAAACGAGGTGTCTTTGCACCAAATGGGACACAATGCCAGTTCTCTTAGGGACAAGAGCTCTCACGATCACTACTAGACTTGTTCAAACAAATGGGGATATTTTTCTATCATCTCATCTTCCGCTTCCCACGTGGCTTCCTCGACTTGTTGATTTCGCGACAACACTTTAACTGAAGCAATTTTCTTATTTCGCAATTTACGGACTTGCCTATCAAGAATAGCAACCGGAATTTCTTCATACGACAACTCTTTAGTAACCTTGATGTCTTCAACTCGCACAATGGAGGATGGATCTCTGACCACTTTCCTTAACATAGACATATGGAACACCGGTTGCACTAAGGACATTTCAGGGGGCAGCTCAATCTTATAAGCAACTTGCCTGATCCTATGAATGATCCGATAAGGCCCGGCATATCTAGGACTCAGTTTCCGTTTCTTCCCAAATCGCATGACTCCCTTCATAGGAGACACCCTCAAGAATACCCAATCATCTACTTGGAACTCCAATTCTCTTTGACGTATGTCCGTATAGGATTTTTGGCGACTCTGAGCAGTCTTCATCCTTTCCTGAATGACTTTAAATTTTTTCATAGCCTGATGCACGAGATCCGACCCTATCAATTTTGCTTCACCTACTTCGAACAATCTGATCGGAGACGTACATCTCCTTTCGTACAATGCCTCAAATGGGGCCATTTGGATGCTAGAATGAAAGTTGTTATTGTAAGCAAATTCTATAAGGGGCAAGTGATCATCCCAATTACCTTTGAAATCCAAGACACAAGCCTGAAACATGTCTTCAAGCATCTGAATAGTCCTCTCTCCTTGACAATCCGTCTGCGGATGGAAAGTCATGCTGAGATTTACCTGAGTACCCAAACCTTGCTAAAATTTCATCCAAAAATTAGCTGTGAACTGAGCCCCTCGATCCGAAATAATAAAGAGTGGAGTACCATGAAGCCTCACTATTCCCTTAATGTACAACCGAGCATACTGTTTTGCGGTATCAGTAGACTTGACTTGCAAGAAGTGAGCTGATTTGGTGAGTCGATCCACTATAACCCAAATTCAGTCGAATTTACGCTAAGTGCGAGGTAATACTACCACGAAATCTATGTTGATCATCTCCCATTTCCACATTGGTATTTCCATAAGCTGGGTTAACCCACCGGGCCGCTGATGCTCATCTTTTACTTGCTAACAATTTGTACATTTAGATACAAAGTCCGCTACACCCCTCTTCATATCGCTCCACCAATAAATCTCCTTGAGATTGTGATACATCTTCGTGGAACCTAGGTGCACCAAATACCTAGAATGATGAGCCTCTGCATTATCCTCTCCCGAAGGTCATCCATATCTGGAACACATAGCCTTCCCTAACATCGTAACACACCATCATTGCCGTCGAGTGAAAATGCCAAAGTTTTGTTGTTCAGAATTGCCTCCTTCATTTGTGCCAATGCTGGATCAATGAACTGCTTTTCCTTGACTTCTGCTACAAGCGATGATTCTACTCTGTTATGCACAATAATTTCCTCTTTATTCTGGTCAAAATGCAAACCCCAAGACTGGCCAACTGATAAACCTCCCGAGCTAGGAGCCTCTGAGCCGCTCCCAAGTGAGCCAAACTACCCATGGATTTTTGACTGAGGGCATCGGCCACCACATTCACCTCTCCCGGATGGTACAAGATGTTCATATCATAATCTTAAAGAAGTCTAACCACCGCCGCTGCCTCAAATTTAAGTCTTTTTGCTTGAACAAATATTGGAGACTCTTGTGGTCCGAGAACACATCCACATGGACCCCATAAAGATAATGCCACCATATTTTCAAGGCAAATACAACTGCTGCAAGCTCCAAAGCATGCGTCGGGTAATTCTTCTTGTGATTCTTGAGTTGCCTTGAAGCGTACGCTATAACCTTCCCATGCTGCATCAATACACATCCCAAACCGACCTTGGAGGCATCACAATAAACAACAAATCCTTCTGTGCCTTCTGGCAAAGCCAATATCGGTGTCGAGGTCAAACTTGACTTCAATTCCTGAAAGCTTTTCTCACAAGCGTCGGACCACTGAAACTTAACTGCTTTCTGCGTCAATTTAGTCAATGGGGAGGCTAGGGTAGAGAATCCCTCCACAAACCTCCGATAGTAACCGGCTAAACCCAAGAAGCTACGAACCTCCGTCGGGGTCGCGGGTCTATGCCAATCCTTCACTGTTGCAATCTTCTGGGGATCCACCTGAATCCCCTCACTAGAAACAACATGACCCTGAAAAGTGGCGGAATCCAACCAAAATTCACATTTTGAAAATTTAGCGTACAACTGGTGCTGATGAAGAGTATGCAAAACTGCTCTGAGGTGATTGGCATGATCCTCCATGCTCCACAAATAAACGAGGATGTCGTCAATGAAAACAATCACAAAGGAGTCTAGAAATGGCTTGAAAACCCGATTCATAAGGTCCATGAAAGCTGCCAGAGCGTTGGTTAGCCCAAAAGACATGACCAAGAATTCGAAGTGACCATAGTGAGTTCTGAAGGCGGTCTTAGGAATGCCATCCTCTCTGATCTTCAATTTGTGATACCCGGACCGCAGATCAATTTTGGAGAAGAATTGTGTACCTTGGAATTGGTCGAACAAATCATCTATCCGAGGCAAAGGATAATTATTCTTGATGGTGACTTTGTTAAGCTACCGATAATCAATGCACATCCGAAGCGACCCATCCTTCTTTCTGACAAAAAGAACCGGAGCGCCCCACGGCGACACACTCGGTCGTATGAACCCCTTCTCTAATAAATCCTTCAGCTGCTCCTTTAACTCTCTTAACTCTGCTGGCGCCATTCTGTATAGTGGAATGGATATTGGCTGAGTATCTGGCAATACATCAATCCTGAAATCAATCTGCCTATCTGGCGGAATCCCTAGAAGCTCATTCGGAAACACTTCAAGAAACTCATTCACAACTGGTACAGACTCGGGGGCAGACACTTCTGAAGTGGTGTCCGCCACTCAGACCAAATGATAGATACACCACTTCTTAATCATCTTCAAAGCCTTAAGGTAAGAAATAAACCTACCCTTTGGCACCACACCATTTCCTTTCCACTCAATACCCAGCTTGTTAGGGAACTCGAGTCTCATGACTCTCGTCCGGCAATCAAGTTTGGGAAAGCACGAATAAAGCTAGTCCATCCCTATAATTACATTAAAATATACCATTCCAAGATCAATAAGATAGGCCGTGGTAACACGACCACACACCGTTACAACACAATTCCTATAAACTCGTGAGGCTGTAATAGAATCACCAACCGGAGTCGATACAAAGAACAACTCATGAAAATGTTCGGGTTTTGTCCCAAAACTTGAAGCAATGAATGGGGTGACATACGACAAAGAGGACCTCGGATCAATAAGAGCATAGCAATCAATGGCCTAAAAAGATAAGATACATGTAACAACATCTAGACAAGCCTCAGTACTTTGGCGACCACTCAAAGCATAGAACCGGCTACGTCCACCTCTACCACGAGCTCCACCCCTTACTGCACCACGCCCTACGGAGCTAGAGGACCACGGATGATGTAGCAACTGAAGAGCTGGATGATTGGTCAGATCCCCTACCCATAACCTGATTAGGCGCACGTAGTCCCGCTGGATGTGACCTCTCACCCCGCACCTATAACATACCGAGATATCCAAATAGCAAGTATCTGCATGGAATCTCCCACATTTGGGGCATGTGGTTCCCTTCTGCTGCTGAGACCTCGCTCTTGGATGACCGGACATACGGGACCTCCTACTGTCTGAACCTGGTCTCGAATGACTGCTCTGCTGATAACTGTGCAAAGATGGCGGTGCACTTGCTGAGGACTGATCAGATGACTGGGATGGCCCTGATGACCCTCTCCCAGGAACTGGTCTCCCCGAGTGACCCATTGACCGGGCCCTGCTGCTACTCTCCCTTTATGCACGAATCTTCAACTTCCTAGCCTATGTGGCCTGAGCGAATCCTACAATCTTTCCATAATTCATATCTGAGTGGAAGGCCACTGTAGCAGCCTCATTCACCACCAAAGTACTAAGACCCTGAACGAAACGCCGAACTCGAGCATCCATGGTCGACACTAACTAAGGAGCATACTTGGACAACCTCACAAACTCCATGTGGTACTCCCAAACACTCATACTGCCCTGTTTGAGAATCTTGAACTCAGTGGCACGGGCTGCCATTGTCTAGGCAGGGAAGAAATGGTCCATAAAGACGTCTAGAAACTCAGTCCATCTAGCCGGAGGTCTTCCCTCCCCAGAGGAATCCTCCCATATCTCGAACCACCAACGCGCTGCTCCCCTCAACCTATATGAAGCAAACTCTACCCCCTTTATCTCTGTAGCCTTCATCACTCGAAGGGTCTTATATATCACATCAAGGAAATCCTGCGGATTGGCCTCTGGGTCTGTGCCTAAGAATTCTGGAGGGGCCAATCGTAGAAACTGGTGGACTTTGGAGCTGGTGGAATATCCTTGTCCGTTGGAGGACACAGGGGCATCATGAGATCTCTGGGCCTGGGTGGCCACTAACTGGGTCAACATACGGATGGCTCCTCTAAGATCACCATCAGAAACCCCGGGACCGAAAGCTGGAACTGCATCAGAATCAGGAATATCGGCAGGAGGGATGGTGTCACCCTCTCCCCCAACCAAAACAAGAATGCTTTGATCTGGAATAGATAGGCCGGGCAGATTCAAGGCCGGGGAGTCACTCTCACCCACGACATCAGGTACATGATTCACGGCCACACTTGGGGTGGCATCGGCCCCAAGGCCGAGTCTAGCCATTTCTGAAAATTTCAGAACAAAGCACGAGTTAGACGTAAATACTTCCACTTTTGACTTAACCGCACGATATGGAATAACAAAGAAGAGGATAGTTTCCTATATTCCCGTGTAGCACCGTACTTATACATGTGGTCGACAACACACCGATAAGAAGGGACCTACTAGGCACGACTCCGAGACATCCTAGGACTCTTTTAAAACCTGAGGCTCTGATACCAAGTTTGTCCTTCCCCAAATTCGAGGGACATGACTGGCACTCAACCGGGTAGCCCCAGTCAAGCGGACCTGGGAGCCTTTCCTACCGCACGTATTACCCAGCATGTTTCATTACTTATTAGCCAAAAGAAATAACCATTTACAATTAAAATACCTATTTATTACAAAACATACACATGGTACATGATTTCTTAGCGTGCTTTACATTTTACATAGCCCAACATACAAGATACATATCACATAAGTTCGTGACCCACATTTTTCTGTCTATGAAGCCTCTAACATTAAAAAAGGATGATACAGTACTTGCCGGTAACAAGGCTCCGCCTATACCTTATACAAATATCAAAACAAGATTCCAATACGAAAGCGGCATGAGCTACGCATAGCCCCAAAAAGAAAGGGGCTCACCAATTCAGCAGAAGGAAAGTGATAAGGAGCTACGATCGATGGACTGGAGTAGCTGCTATGGATCCACCTACAATCATAACACGAATGTAGCGCCCCCAAAAAAAGGGACGTCAGTACACCAAAATTGTACTGGTATGTATGAACAAACTTGCTCCAAGTAAACTCAAACCATAAACAAGTAAGTAACAGTAATAGAAATAACAATCAAATGCATAAGGAAGGAACAATCAAACCAAACAAGTTTACAATCTCTCCTGTATCCCCATCCACATTTCCACATCAATAATTACACAATTTGCTCATATTTTCATTTCAATAGTGATTTCGATCACTTTCCACCCTTATTACCTCGGCCACCCTTATCACCACAACCCACACCTTATTACTTTGTGTTGCGGCGCGCAACCCGATCCCACCGAATAATCACAATTCACAAGCAACACAACAACAACAACAATTCACAAGGACAATAACAACAATTCTCAAGAACAACAACAACAAATATCAAGGACAAAAACAACAATTATCAAGGAATAGCAGCACAATTCACAAAGGATTTCCATAACCATCAATGGCATTTCCATCTTATTCAACAGCCCAATGTACAATTTAAGTCACAACCATAATTGCCCACGATAAGCCACATATGTTATTACCACAGTTGCCTCAATTGAATCAATTACGATTCCTTTCCATAATTTGTTACACAGCTCTTACCACACAACCACATTCACACACACACATTTGGTTTGTTGCCTTTTACTTGCACTATCATATCGGAAGACTTAACCAACGACGTTCAAGGCACATTAATCACACGAATTCACAAATATTCTGCATAAGTAAACACATACCAATCACAAGAATTTAGTTTCACAAATAATCCACGTAGATATCACATACCAAATATTTGTACACCAAACAAGGTGATTTTACAAAGGTCAAACTTATGCATACATACCTGGAGTCGAATTCCCTTTTAACTTCTATTTTCAATTCACTAACTAATCTAGCAACGCCAGTCTAGTGCACAATTTAATACACATGACTTAGAATTGGGGTTCACAAATGCTACTCAAACTTGTGGTTATCAACCCTTCTTTTGCAAACCTCTATCTCTACCCAGTTTCCCCTGCTAGGTTTTAGGTTTTAAGAAGACATGCATGTACAATTTCAACCATTAATTTCAAGAATCAATGCATGAGACTCCCCCCTAGTTTAAACCTGAAAATCAAGGAAAAGGTTAGGGAGTCTACCTGTAAGGATGGGGATGAGGGCAATTATCTTGAATTTTCCTGGCCCGGATAGTTTTAAAGAACAAAATTGATGAAAATTGCTTTCTCTCTCAAGAACCCTCTCGTCCTCTCTCTTATTTTGTTCAGAAGATGTTTAAAAAATGAGGGGTTAGGGTGTTTTATTACAAAGGGGTCGGGTTTTAAAATTTTAGAAAAATAGAAGCCCGAGCAGGATCTGCGGTCACACTTTGCGGTCACAGAATTGAAATACGGTTCGCAGATTGGACCGCAGAAGTGCCCCAAAACTCTAAGCAGTCTGCTTGGGTATGCGACGGGAATGTGGTCTGCATTCCTGTTCTGCGGTCGCATAATAAACCGCAGAACTGACCTTCACAACTCCTTGATGATTTATGCGATGATTATGCGGTCCGCATATTGATTATGAGATCGCATAATAGACTGTATTTTCAGTATCAATTTTGACTAACCTTCTGATTAACTCTGCAGTAGAAATGCGGTTCGCATACCTGATCTGCGACCGCATTCTAGACCGCAAAATGGCAATTTTCTAAAAAGAATTGACTCTTGATTTTTAGGTACAAAATCAGTAAAAATGGTCCAAACAATTTTTACACATTCCCAACACATATACTGAACTTGACACTACGAAGTACTATGCTTTGAGCACAAATTTTCATCGGGCCTTACAATATGCGATCGCATAATGGTTATGCGGTCCGCAAAGTGACTGCAGAAAGACCTTCAGGAAGTTAAGTTTTCTGACCGAGTATGCGACCGATATGCAATCCACATATCTGATGTATAGTCGCATAATGCACCGCAGAACTTCCCTTCGCAAAAATTCAAGGCAGATATGTGATCAACATGCGGCCCACATAGAGATTTTGGGATCGCACAATTAGGTCGCATAACTGGCCTCAAAATTGGCCAACTTTTTATTTCACTCTGCGGCGATTATGCGGTCCGTATAATGGGCCACAAAAATGCGTTCTTTTGGGAAACATTTTCCTCTATGTCTGTAAGATAATGTTCAATCCAAAAAGTCCAAACCCCCTAGTTTTTGGCTAAGAATTTTACGGGTCTTTACATCCTCCCCCACGAAGAATTTGTACTATAATAACGCATGTATCCAACTCGGCACCATGAAGTCCCGAGTTTTTGGTTAAGAATTTTACGGGTCTTTAAATCCTCCCTCACTTAAGGTCATTCGTCCTCGAATGAGCGTCAAGGTTCACTTAGGTTCAGTTATACCATATTCCATCAACCCCATATCTGCCTAACTTTCATATGTTTTTGAAAATTTTGCCAGAATTTCCCTTATAATTAGGCCTATCCACCTGCCACGGAGCCCCCGAAACACATCTTAACAACATATGAAAGATTAAATAACATGAATAAATGCAAAACAATAACAACTGAGGCCTCAGGAAGGACGTATAACTAGAATTTATTGTCTTTATATAAGCCGATCAAGTAGTACAAAGTTTTAGGGGAAACAACTTCATAGAACTATTACATGGCTATTCAAACAAATGAGGGTACTTCTTTCTCATTTCATTCTCGGCTTCCCAAGTAGCTTTTTCGACTTGCTGGTTTCGCCATAATACTTTTACGGATGCAATTTCTTTGTTTCTCAACTTTCAGACCTGTCCACCAAGAATAGCAACCGGGATCTCTTCATAGGGCAATTCTACACTAACCTCAATTGTCTCAACCAGCACAATAGAGGACGGGTGTCCAACTACCTTCTTCAATATAGACACATGAAATACCGGGTGCACTAATGACATTTCAGGTGGCAGCTCAAGCTTGTACACTACCTGACCTATCCTTTGAATGATTCTATGGCCCGACATACCTCAGACTCAATTCCCCCTTCTTTCCAAACCGCATAATCCCCTTCATGGGGGATACATTAAAGAACACACAATCATCTTACTTGAACTCCAAGTCTCTATGACGAACATCCAAATATGATTTCTGATGACTCTGAGCAGTTTTCAACCACTCCTTTATAATTTTAACCTTCTCCATAGCTTGATGCACAAGGTCTGTTCCTATTATCTAGGTTTATCTAGCGTCGAACCACCCAATCGGCGACTTACATCTTCTACCATACAAGGACTCAAATGGCGCCATATGAATACTAGCATGGAAGGTGTTGTTATGCTAATTATATAAGCAGCAAATGATCATCCCGGCTACCCTTGAAGTCAAGCACACAAGCACGTAATATGTCCTCAAGCGTCTGAAAGTACGCTCTACTTGCCCGTTAGTTTACGGATGGAAAGCTGCGCTGATATTTATCTGCGTACCTAAACATGTCTAAAATTTCTTCCAGAAATTCGTTGTGAACTGGGCCCATCGATCGAAAATGATGGAAACGGGAGTGCCAAGAAGCCTGACTATTTCCTTGATATACATTTGAGCATACTATTCCGTAGTGTCGGTGGATTTAAATGGTAAGGAGTGTGCTGATTTCGTGAGTCGATCCACGATCACCCAAATTAAGTTGAACTTACGTGGAGTGCACGGTAACCCCGCCAAAAAATCTATATTGATCATTTCCTATTTCCACATTGGAATTTCTATACTCTGAGCTAACCCACCGGGCCTTTGATGCTCGGCCTTTACTTGTTGACAATTTGAACATTTTGCCACAAAGTGCTATGACCCTCCTCATTTCATTCCACCAGTAAACTTCCTTGAGGTCGTGATACATTTTCATAGAACCTGGGTGCACGAAATATCTAGAAGTGTGAGCTTCCGCCATGATTCTTTCCTAAAGACCATCCACGTCTGGAACACATAGTCACACTTGGTACCGTAATGTACCGTCGTCCATGCCAAGAGAAAAAAACGTAGTATTATGCTTATGAATCCCTTCCTTCAGCTTTAGCAATACTGGATCGTTGTACCGTTTTTTCTTGAACTCCACCATAAGCGATGATTCCGCCCTATTCTGCGTAATCACTCTCCCTTCACTAGAGTCCGCAAGACGAATTCCCAAACAAGCCAACTGGTGAATCTCCCGGGCCAAGGGCCTTTGACCTGCCTCCAAGTGATCCAAACTACCCATAGATTTCCAACTAAGAGCACCTGCCACCACATTAGCTTTCCGCGGATGATACAGAATGTCGACAGTCATAATCTTTGAGAAACTCAAGCCACCTTCTTTGCCTCAAGTTCAATTCCTTCTGTTTGAAAATGTATTGAAGATTCTTCTGGTCAGTGAATACATCTACATGGACTCCATACAAATAATGACACCAGATTTATAATGCAACAAATACCGCCGCAAGTTCTAAGTCATGAGTTGGGTAGTTCTTTTCATGATTCTTAAGTTGCCTTAAAACATAAGCAATAAGCTTACCATGTCCCATTAATACACACCCAAGACCAATCCTTGAAGCATCGCAATACACTATAAACCCCTCTGTCCATCTGGCAGGGCCAACATTGGCGCCGAAGTCAATCTTGACTTCAATTCCTAAAAACTCCTTTCACAAGCATTGGACCACTAGAACTTGACCGCTTTCTACGTCAACTTGGTCAATGGAGAGGCAAGAGTGGAGAACCCCTCCAAGAACCTCCTGTAGTACCCAGCCAAACCCAATAAGCTACAAATCTCTATTAGAGTGGTAGTTCTAGGCTAATCCTTTATCACTGCGATCTTTTGAGGGTCAACCTTAATTCCTACCCCGAAGATGACATGCCCCAGAAATGTAACAGATTCAAGCCAAAATTCACATTTTGAGAACTTTGCATACAATTGGTGTTGATGAAGAGTCTGCAGAACTGCCCTGAGGTGGTCGGCGTGATCCTCTTGGCTTTGTGAATATAGAAGGATGTCGTCAATCAATACTATCACAAATGAGTCAAGAAATAAGGTGAAGACTCAATTCATAAGATCCATGAAAGTTGTCGGGGAATTGGTTAGCCCCAAAGACATTACTATAAATTCAAAGTGCCCATGCGGGGTTTTAAAAGCTATTTTCAAAATATACCGCTCCCTTATATTCAATTGATGATACCCGGACTGTAAATAAATTTTTGAGAAGAACTTAGCACCTTGCAATTGATCAAACAAATCATCTATTCTAGGTAATGGTATTTATTTTTGATCATGACTTTGTTGAGTTGCCGGTAGTCAATACACAACCGCATCAATCTATCTTTCTTTCTGACAAAAAGAACCGGTGCGCCCCAAGGCGACACACTCGATCGGATGAAACCTTTCTCTAGCAAATCCCTCAATTGTTGCTTGAGCTCTTTTAATTCTATCGGCGCCATTCTATAAGGTTGAATGGATATAGGCTAGGTGCTTGGCATCACATCAATCCCAAAATCGATCTCCCTATCTGGAGGAATCCCTGGGAGCTCATCCTGAAACACATCGGTTAATCACCCATGAGTCCAACTCGACACCACAAAATCCCAAGTTTTTGGTTAAGAATTTTATGGGTCTTCACATATATGTTTTATTATTGTTATGTACTTGTTAAATTTTGTAAACTGTACAGGTGATTAGCAAGTATCATTTATAATTTTTGCTTCTATTACCCGGTGGAGCTTAGTTATGATACTTGCTAAGTACATGGGGTCAGTTGTACTTATACTACACTCTGCACTTAATTGTGCAAATCCAGGTGTTGGACCGAGCCGCCAATGCGGAGTTTCTCTTGTTGAGTCATCTGAGAGACGAGCTAAAGCTGCATTTTGTTCGCATACTTGGCATCTCTTTTTATTTTGTATTGTTGTGTTTATTTCGAATGGTATTATTATTGAGTTATTGTTTGACTTGTATTTCTATTTTAGAGCTCATGACTCTGTATTTACCAGTTCTGGGATATTTATCATGTATTAACCTTATTATATTTTGTTGAAGGATTTAGACTTGTATTATTTTTTTGTTAATATTATTCTAATGATTTGTCTTTGTTATGTTCGGCTTTCCTAGCAAGTGCGTTAGGCGCCATCATGCCCAATTGGTGGATTTGGGTCGTGATAAAATTCAAAGTTCAAAGTCGAATACTCCAAAACTTGGAGATTCAAACATTCCACCGAACACTATCATCGAACAGAGATTCAAATTAAAAGATCAAAGTTCAATATCAAAATTCAAAGTCATAGATCAAGTGAAACGCTTTGATAAATCGAAATGGTACACAACCCTGCTAACCTTCAAAGTTGAAGTTCAAACATCATGTCCTGGAATCCCTAAATAATTCTCCACAGCTCGGAGGTTTCTAACCCAATATCTTGTCCCCAGAATTCCAAATAATTCTCCATAAGTGTTACGACCCGGATTTATCCCACCATCGGGCGTCGTGATGGCGCCTACGAACGAAGCTAGGCCAGCCAAACGTTACACTTTCTCTGTCGACATTACCAATATAATGTTCTATCAATTAATAATTTAATGCGGAAGACTTTTAAGTTTTACGAAAATACAAAATGTTGCGGAAGTAGGAAATACATCACTACCCAAAACCTGGTGTCACTATCTTACGGACTACTATAGAATACTACAACCAAGTCTGAATGAAGAAAATACATAAGTCTGTTTCGGAATAATGAAAAACAAACTGAAGAACAGGAAAGGGACTTCGGCCTGCGAACGCCAGCTAGGCTACCTCGAATAGTCCCTGGACTGATGATAGCTCCTGAAATAAATATCCTACTGCAGCTGCTGTCCATAACCTGTATCTGCGCAAAAAGAGCGCAGAGTGTAGCATCAGCACAGCCGACCCCATGTGCTGGTAAGTGCCTGGCCTAACCCCGGCGAAGTAGTGACGAG
>MU725478.1:0-42402 GCA_026770625.1 Nicotiana glauca
TATTAGTATCTGGTAACAAACCCCAGTTCTTCCAAACTGGGGCAGAAAGTTTCTTTGTTTGTCATTTTTAGTAGTTAGGAGCCCGCCCGAAATAACAGAGGAATACATTTAAGGTCAAGTTTAGCAATCAGGAGCCCGCCTGGATAATATAGGGATACATTCAAGTCCGAATCTTTTAAAGTTCAGCATTTTAGGGGAAGGAACGACCTCGCAACACACGATTTGAAGTAACAACACGAGGAAGTACAGGACAACAAGATAACAAGGCAACATGAGAGAATACAAGATTGCAAGACAACAAAGGAGTTTAAGAGACAAGTTTGATGATTCTAGATAGGACTTTTGTAATTCATAGTTCATAACTTAGCCTAGCTTCTTTTATTTTCTAACATGGTGTAATAAGGAAGGTCAGTGAGCAGTAGCAGCAGCAGCAATCGCAGTGAAATCACAGCTCATGGTAGCCTTANCAAAATGCTTCACACGGAATGTGCGAACGGGTAAAGAGGGGTAGCTGTGAGCACGTGATTTTTACCCTAAACAAATTATTCCAAAAATATCAAATAAAATGACTGTGACCATTTTAAGAATTTTGTTGCATCCTTTGTGTTAGTTGGTCATATAATAAGTCATATTAAAAATACAAAATATGCATTATGCATTAAGATTTTACATTTTTTAGTATTAATGCATTTTGGGAAAAACAAATAAAAGAAAAATCGGGAAAAATAGTTCATTTTAGCTTTTATTGTTTTAATTGAAAATTACTACAAATGGGATATTAAATAAATTTTAGAGTATAATTAGTATAATTATCAAGTTTAATTTCAATATTTAAAATCAGAAAATAACAAATAAATACTCATATATATACATATATATACATAGTTGGGCCAAAAACACACTCAAAACACCTCTAAAGTACCCAGCCCACCCCGTCTGGTCCCTATATGTAGGGAAATTAAAACGACGTCGTGGGGTTGAAGGAAATCTAGACCCTTGAATTTTGATCAAACGGTCAGAATACACAAGCCAATTTACATACCAAACGACGACGTTTTGAATCGTCAAATCTGGACCGTTCATTTGTTTGATCTAACGGGCAGGATTGAACCGTCACCTAATTAAACGACGTCGTCCCATCCTTATATTATCATATCATTACAATATACCAGAAACGACATCGTATGAAGCCCCAGGATTTGATCTCCACCGTCTATACACTTTAATCTAACGGTCCCTAAACTATCATCAATTATACATAAAATTGTCCGAAAATGCATCAAACGTTAGAGACAGTATCATCTTCCTCGTATCTCCAAAGGTCACTGGACTGGTTCATCGCCGGTAGACGCTACCACCTCTTTTGCTTCCCAAAATAACACCTTAGAAAGCCCTGAGTCCCCTCTTTTCATTCCCATAAACCATTCCCTTCGAATCAGTCTCTAGGCCTTCGAATATCCCTTTTTGTGTCGCCGGAACCCTACTCCGGCGAACACAAGGTATGCCAAATAAGCCTATTTTTACACCATAGACTCGCCTTGCCCCCCTCTACACTAATCTGGTAGTCTCTTGGCTCGAATATAGCCAGAACTACTCGAATATTAGTTTAAAAAATTTTCTGTCCTAAAAACCATGCTCTAATCTTTATGATTTCTTGACCGTAGTATCCTCAACCACGTGTTTTCTTATGAAAACACATGGTTGGGGATGTTACGTGTCAAGAATCTTGAAAGATTCTTTCAAGATCATCGGTGTGGAATCTCTCCATTGTAGCAGTAAGTGTCCTCGTTTAATTTTGTATAATCTCTTCTTCTTCTTCTCTTCTGGACCAGTCAGGCATGTTTTCTTGTTAAAACTGATATTTATTGAGCCACACAGTTGAGTTAATTTTTTTTAGCAATAGTTTTAACAATTTTAATTCTTTGTTAGTTTAGATAAAACTAGTAAATTTGTTTGCTATCGATTGTCTTTTAATAGATAATGAGTTATATACGTGTTATTGATAATATGTTACCAAATAACTGGTCGAATGTTCACCTCTTTGCTTCTTTGTTTATATGAAGTTGAATTTTTTTTAAGTAATTTCTTGGTTGGAAAGTTGACCTAATTAGTTTAAAGGTCTGTTCATTTTAGTAGTATTGGTTATAGCTGATAATTAGTTTTAAAAAAATAGGGAGTAACAGGCTCAATTTGGACAAAAGTCGAATGGGTTGGGACCAGTTAATCATTGGTTTCTAATTTTCAGATTAGTAGAAGGGTAATTGAGGCATAGAGAATGGTAGTTTTATTAGCAATAGTAATTTTTAAAGTAGGGAAGAGGTAGTATAGGAATTGGAATGGGTATGGGACCTTCTAGAATAGACTTTAGTATAGTTTTCAGTAAAAAAAATGAACTTACTTGAGTAACAAGTTAGAAATAGATGGACTAAACTGAAAAATTAAAAAGGGACCAAAAAGAAAACAAAAATATAATAGACCCTTCTCTTGTTGCCTATAAATTGGCATTCTCATACCTTGTTGAAGGGTCTAGAGTCTCAACCCCACAAATTTTCCCTGTTATTTTGAGACTGAAATTCAGTTAGTTCATATAATAGAAATATATATAAAATCTGCAGAAAACAATCCAAAAATGCTGTTCTATTCAAATTCTTAGGGTAGTTTCAGGTTTTAATGAGGTGATGTGCATTCCATAACTCGATTTTTAGGAATTGAGGTTCAGAAGTGACTTAGGTTGGTTTTTGGTTGATAGTCATAAAAGTTCCTACTGAAATACTGTTTCATTTAAAAGGAAAACAGAAAATCTCAAAGAGAAATGGTTATATTGGCATTGTCTTTTTAGCTTCAAAGAGTTGGGTTTTCTGGAATCCTTTTGGTTTGGTTTAAGGTCCCAAATCATGCCAAAGCTGTTGATTGTTGACTGTTGTTGTTGGTTATTGTTGCTGCTGATCCTCATCTCCTTTCATTTATTTATTTCAAGGTATTTTCTAATACCTCAAGTGAGGACTGGATTCCTATGTATGATTACTGTTGAAGATGAGTATTTGAAGATTTTTTTTTGTTTCCTCAGTTTACCTGTTCTGATTTGTATACTTAGGCATTTAATTCAATGTTGTTATTGAACTGTTGTCTATTTATGTATTGATTTACAAACTGAGTTGGACTATAGATTGTATAACTGGACTTGGACTGTATTGGACTGAACACTAATTTTGTAATAGCTAGACTGTTAATTTTTAGGTCTAAAATGCATAAGAGCTTTTGAATTGAATATTATTTATAACCAATTTCATGTTAGGTTAATGAAATAGTTTAAGTTTGCTTTCACTGATTTCTTGTCAATTGTTCTTAAATCTGTTTGAAAAGTAAGTCAACCATGAGATAAACCTGCGGTAATTGTTCTTCACTCTAATATGTAATGAATTAAGATTGTTTTAGGGTCTATTTTCGATTGAGTTGAACTTCCATGGAAGTGAAATAAGGCTATGTTTTGAGTGATTCATTCCATGTCTATTCTGGTAACTGGGAATTAAAGGAAAAATCCTGACTTTACAAACAAAATTTCCTGCACATTTCAGTTAGGTATAGGATCACAAATTTAACACTTTAATTGTAGCAGGTGGCCTAAGTGATCAGTTTTAGATCGGTGTGTTCTACAACTACTTTGTTAGTAATAGGATTTCAACATTGCCTTGCCTTAAAATCAGAATGTCTAATTAATGCTGGGTAAATTTGTAAGCGATCCCATGTCCTGCCTGACCTCAGGGATTCGATCCCTCGATTACTCCATCCAGCTTGGTTTGCTTTGTCCGATTTGGGCTGGTGTCATGCCCAATATTTGTGTTTATTAGGAATCCTTATCCAGCGTGCATACAGCATATGACTTGGATTCATTGGGCCCGAAACTAAATGGCAACTGGTCTGTTAGTATTTTAAAAGGTAGGCTGTGGGCTTTAAGTTAGGTAGAGGATTCAAATTAAAAGGTTCTTCCTTTTGTTTGGATCTGGATTTGAACTTAAAACCCGAATTTTATGATATTAATTAATTATGTCTTTGTTAGAGGCATATTAAATAGAAAATCGCAGTTGCTTTAGGATTGACCTTTAAATAATAGAAATGGGGTGATCTTCGCTAATCAAAATGCATAATTTGCGAGGCCCTCATTAATTACTCATTAAAGACTTAGAAATTCGGGACAAGCCATTTAGCAAATTTCATGGCCTTCCCAGAAGATAACGATATGTTAGCCTCTTTAGGCACGAATTTAATTAAAATTACTTCTTTAAATTCGGGTGTGCATTGATTGCAACCCAAATACAAATTTCGGCGAAATCAAAATGTGTTAATAATCACGTGTACCCTGGTGATGACGTGCTTAAAAATGTGTATTCATGACGTCGTAATTCTTAAAATAAACCAATAATAATGAAAAATGGCCAAAATTTGGAGATGAGCCTTGCTGAACCCAGAATAATTGCGGGGCCCTCGATAATTGATTATTAAAAATAGTTAGAATTTGGAGGGGCTATTTTAGCAAATTTCAATGGCCTTTCCCAAATATCATCACGCTAGAACTGTTAAGCACGATTTAATTACTTCCTTAAACTCGGGTGTCCATTGATTGCGACCCAAATCCAAATCTCGACAAAGTCGAAGTGTGTTAACGAAAACGGGTGCCTTGATGGCAACGTGATCAGAAACGTGCTTTCACAATGTCTCAAGTCTTTTCAAATAAATAATAATAAAAAGTTTATAAATAAAAGCACATAAGTTAGCATGTAATAGAATCAGATAAAATCAAATACAACAGTTGAGCGACCGTGCTAGAATCACGGAATTCGAGAGTGCCTAACACCTTCTCCCGGATTAACAGAATTCCTTACCCGGATTTCTAGTTCGCAGATTGTAACAGAGTCAAAATTTCCTCGGTTCGGGATAATTCGATGACTTGAGACACAATTATATTCTCAAATGGCGACTCTGAAAATTTAAATAACTAATCCTGTTCCGACCGTCCTTTAATTAGAAAAACTTTTTTTATTATACCCTTCGCGGGGTGTAGTAAGCCGTAAAAAAGAGGTGTGACAATTAGTACTGATTAGGTTCAATTTTAAGATTGGTTATCGCTGATTTAGATTAAATAAGGTTAACCATAGTCAATATTAACTAAAGTAAAGGGGTTTGGGTTGGTCAGTAATTTCAAGAGGGTTTCAGGGGTAGTTTAGGCATGAAAAAGGGTAGTTTTATTAGAAATGGTAAATTCAAAGCTAAGGTAAGGGTAATATAGGTATTTTATAGGTAAAAGAACACCCTAGGGCCTTCTATAAAGGGGCTTTAGTGTAAGTTTTCTGCATTTTAATGCAGTAACTTGCATAACAAGGCATTAATTTAGGGTCTAATAGTCAAAATCTGAAATAAAGGGGGGAAAAATAGTGAAAAGATTCAAGAACCTTATGCCCTATTCTTTGCCTATAAAAGGCACTCCTAATGCCTTCACTAACAAGGAAGACACCCCTGAAAATTCCCAGAAGTTTTGGAGCCCAAAATTCCCTCCCAAAACACCCTTTCTAGATCTGATCTAGATTTGAATTCAAAATTTCCTTCTAGCTGTAGTTCTATATATAGAAAACCAAAAAAAATAGACATTCAGTAAAAAAACTCAAAAAAATAGCATAAAGCCACAAACAAATACTGTTGCATTGATTTGAAGATCAAATACAATTCAAATCTCTCTGTTTATGTTCTATACTTAAGTGTTCAGAGCATCTGAAGGTGTTAGGGTTCATTTGAGTGATTTTGGTCATTTTTAATTTCTGAAGAAGTTCTATAATTCCCGGGTTAAATTGTGATTGCATTTGAGTGTGTTCAAGTAGTTTTGTGGTCAATTGCCTGGGCTTTGCTTCGTTTCGAACTTCTCCTTGGTCATTGAATTGATTCCTTGCTAGTCACTGTTGTTGAATCTGCTTGCTGTGTTAAATATCTCTTCATTGAAGTTAATCCTCTCCTTCTTCTAGTGTAATTCATTTCCAGGTACACTTTCTCAATTCAATATGATGTAGATCCTCCATGTTAAGAGTTGAAATGAAAAATGTTGTTTATAATATGCTTGGCTGCTCATCTTGTTTTGATTTCATTTTAGAAGAACTATTAGTTATGTTTCCATTCCTATGGAGCTGTATTTGGATTCTATGAAGTATTGTTCTCTGTCACTTATATAAACCTGTCGATTCTTTGTTAAGTTAATAGAATAGTATGTTAGTGGTAGGTGATTTCCTGTTAGTTGTTAATTGTTAGTATGTGAGCTGGATTATTAAGCCATTAAAGGCTTTCCTATGTAAATCTCATAGTTAGAAACTTGTTTCAACTAGTTTTATCTCATAGTAGTAGAATAATATATTTTAGATCCTATTCAATTCGAGCTAGACTGAGTTGAGTTGATTAATCATGTTTGTTAATTGAAGCTTTAATGTGGTTTTAAACAAGTTCAGTCATCACTGTTAGTATTCACGTTCTACTGAGTTCGTTAATAAATTGGTATGAACTTTCACTAAATTTTAGATTGTACCTTTGTTTAGCCTTTCACCTCCAGTAGTGAAATAGTTAAAATAGTCTTAAAATCAAACCTAGCCTTCATCATTTGAGCAAAATAACATTTCAATTTCAAATGGGATTGGTTTTTGGAATTTGTTAGATTAATGTGTTCAAATGTGATATGTTACTCCAGGGAATCGATCCCTTAGCCCTGAATAAGGCTTGTTCCGTCAACGCCCAGATTGGGCCTGCCTCAGGCCTATGTCTTATGATTGTTAAAAGTCTGATCCGACATGCATATTGGGCCGTGGGGCCCAAGTTTCAAATTAATTAAGATTTTTCTTTCCTCTTATTTTTTGAGACAAATTAAGTAGATAATTGTAGTTGCTTTTAGGCCGGCCTTAAAATAAAAATGAGACGAGCCTTGCCAAATGAAATACAAAATACGGGGCCCTTAAGAAATGCTATATAAAAATACTTAGAATTCGGGAGGACCATTTAGCGAATTTCACGGTCTTCCCCCAAAATAATAAATGCGTAGTTGCTTTAGGTGCATATTTTAATAATATTACCTCCTAAATAAGGGTGCACATTTATGTGATACAAATCTAAATCTCAACGAAGTGAAAATGTGTCAAAAACCACTGGTGCACTGGTGCGACGTGGTTCGAAAAGCATTTTCACGACGTTGCAATTCTTATTAAAAATAAAAACAAAAGCGGTTTACTAATAAAAGGCACATAGGTTAGAATATGTTTTAAAATCAGATAAAATCAAATACAACAGTTGAGCGACCGTGCTAGAACCACGGAATCCGGGAATGCCTAACACCTTCTCCCGAGTTAATAGAATTCCTTACTCGGATTTTTGATTCGTAGACTGTTAACAGGGTCATAATTTCCTCGGTTCGGGATTCAACTGGTGACTTGGAACACTATTAATATCCCAAGTGGCGACTCTGAACTTTAATAACAAATCCCGTTCCGGTTGTCCTTTAAGTGAAAAAACTCCTTTATGCCCTTGCGGGTGTAGCGAAAAAGGAGGTGTGACAGTAAGAACGTTGTTGGAACAAAAAGTATTAAACCTTTTGTTAAACTAATCAACGATGTAGTAAAGGCTGAATCTTAGTTAAATTTAATAAACTCTAGATCAAATATTGTAGGATATTTGCAAGATGAATGGCATCTGCGAATATTAAATAGCAGATTGATATTCAATGATTATCTATAAATATTGTAACAATGAACATGCAATAAATATGGACAATGGAAATAAGTGTAATAAAAGAGAATCTATCACTCAATTATTATATGGTTTGGATGATTCTTCCACGTTGTTGCAACGTGGAAAGATGAGAAGTGAAGATGGATTAGGAATTTTTGGATCTTGTGAACAGACAACCTTTTTATATTCTCTCTTAGTCAACCTGCTCTTATCAAAAAGTGAAGATCCCCATATTTTCTCTATCTCTTCCTATTTATAAGAGGTTTTTCCAAGAAACCCTAAAACGTACAAAATAAGGAATATCCAAGGGAATATTCCTTGTATTCATTTCCAAACCTATCTGATAACTAGGGATTTTGATACATTTTATACTCCTTCTTGCTTATGTTTTGATTAGAAATGTGTACAAAATAGTTCCAAAGGCTCACAAGTTGTGCTTGATTGCAGGTTTGATCAATAAGGTGACAAGATGTCAAAAATCAACTCAAAAAGGAGTGAAACTTGCACAAGTACCAAGAAAAGACAAAGCTCAGGCAAAACAGGGCTAGTGCGGCTGCACACTATTTTGTAGGGTCCACACAAGTGAGGTTTAGAGAGTATGTAACTCAGGAAAAAAGGGCAATGCGGCTGCACTAGATTTTCTGCCGTCCGCATTGGAGTTACTGCAGCCACATTCGATTTAGTGTAGTCCACAGAGGCTAGAGTTTAGAGAGTTGCCAGTTGAGGATTGAAGCCCAATGCAGTCCGCGCTCCACTTCATGCGGACTGCACTAGAAGCTACCACAACCGCACTCGATTCTGTGCGGTCCACATTGCCTAAGTTTAGAGAGTTGTTTATTCAAGTTCAAAGCCCTAGTGCGGCCGCACTAACCCCGCCGGGGTATTTTTGTCCAAATTTTCCAACTTAGTATAAATAGCTTCTTTTCCCATTTTTAGGTCATCAAATAGTTTTTCTACTAAGTTGCGCTCGTGACTTCTGTTCCTTTCGCACTTTGGGCAATTTTAACCTCATTTCAACATTAAATCTTCTAATTTAACTTAGAAATTAATTAATATGAGTTTTTCTTCATCTATTTCTTTGTTTTCTTCTCTAATTATGAGTTACTAGACCCACAAGTTAGGTTTGTGGCTCAATCATAGTATGCGTAATTGATGGGTCTTGCGTTTTGAGGCTTGATTGTCTATGGGTGTTTGATATTTGGGCTAATTTAATGTTTAATTGTTGAATTAGTGATTGCAAACACTAGTCTGTGTTTAGTTAACTTCGGCTCTTCTTGAGAAAGAAAGCCTAAGTCTCTAAAATTGGTCCAACAAGGAATTGGGGCGCACTCAAGGGATTGATAGCCTCAATTAAAGGGTTAAACCTACAGATAGTAATACCAACCTTGAACCTTGATTGCTTATGCAAATTTTCATACCCAATTGGTCTTGAGAAAGTCAATTCGGGCAAAATCGAACTACCGAGAGGTGTAGAGTGATTAGAATCGTGCAATGGTTCTATCATACTCCCCAAATGTGACAAGCATACCTTAGACTTAAGTATCTGTCAATTGACCACCAGGGCGAAAGTCACAACCCTATATATATATATATATATCATTTGAACAACTTGCGATAGTTTAATCTTAGCTTATTTTAGTTTAATTTAGCATTGTAGTTTTATAAACTTAGAAGTAAATCAAAACCCCAAAATGTTTAGAAATGCAATTTGGAGCAATTACACAACTCTCAATTAGATAGACACCCAACTCCAACTTCTATCTCCCTGTGGAAATCGATCCTGACCTTAATCGGGTAAAACCTGCTTCGACCTCTCTCGCTACTCAATAGTAGTGCAAGGTTGGCCTTGATAACTTTTTGTCTATTCACTTGTCCATATGGTACTTTTGCCTTTTCTCGGATGCCTTTTGGGTTGTGTAATACACCGACTACATTTCAGCGGTGTATGATGGCAATTTTTACAAATATGGTAGAAGACATTTTGGAGGAGTTCATGGACGACTTCAGTGTTTTGGGGGATTCATTTGATGAGTGTTTGAAGAATCTTGATAGAGTTTTGGCATGTTGTGAAGAAACTAATCTTGTTCTCAATTGTGAGAAATGCCACTTTATGGTGGAAGAGAGCATAGTTCTTGGGCATAAAATTTCAAAGCATGGTATTGAGGTAGACAAAGCAAAAATTGATGTGATTTCAAGGCTCCCCTCCCTAACTCTTTTAAAGGAGTTAGAAGTTTTCTTGGGCATATGGGGTTCTACTGGAGATTGATTAAAAACTTTTCGAAGGTAGCGAACCCCTTATGCAAGTTATTGGAAAAAAAGGCCAGGTTCGTGTTTGATGATAAATGTATGCAAGCCTTTGAACTTCTCAAGCATAAGTTGACCACTCCTATCATTACCGCACCTAATTGGAACTTGCCTTTTGAGCTCATATGTGATGCGAGCGATGTTGCGGTTGGGGCAGCTTTGGGTCAACGAGTAAGCAAAATGTTACATCCGATGTACTATGTGAGCAAGACTATGAATGATACTCAAGTGAACTACACGGTGACCGAGAAAGAGCTTTTGGCTATTGTGTTTGCAATGGAAAAATTCCGGTCGTATCTCATGGGTGCTAAGGTTATTATTCATATTTATCATGCCGCACTCGAGTACTTGATGGCGAAAAAAGATTTCAAAGCTAGACTGATGCGATAGGTCTTGTTACTTCAAGAGTTTGATTTGGAGATTGTGGACCGGAAGAGTAGTGAGAACCAAGTGGCGGACAACTTGTCCCGCTTGGAGAAGGAGAGGAGGCCTCGTGATGGCCTAGAGATCAATGATTCATTTCCCAACGAACAACTCCTTTTGGTTTCGGTGAATGATATGCCATGGTTTGCGCATGTTGCTAATTTCCTTGTGATTGGTATAATCCCATGCGAGATCTCTTCTAACTAAAGGAAGAAACTCAAAAAGGATAGTTTGGATTTCTATTGGGATGAGTCGTACTTGTTCAAGATTTGCATGGATGGTGTGATCCGAAAGTGTGTCCTGAACGAGGAACAATTGAGTATCTTAGAGGCTTCTCATTCTTCACCCTATGGTCGCCATCATAGTGCGGTGAGGACCGCCTTGAAAGTTCTTAGTTGTGGGTTTTATTGTCCAACTTTGTTCAAAGATGCGGGTGATTTTGTGAAGAGATACGACGAATGACAAAGAGCGGGTGGAATTTCGAAAAAAGATGAGATGTCTCTCAATACCATTCTTGAAGTGGATATGTTTGATATATAGGGCATTTATTTCATGGGCCCATTTGTTAGCTTTTATTGGAACACATACATTCTTGTGGCAGTTGAATATGTTTCGAAGTGGGTTGAAGTCATGGCTTTACCTAACAATAAAGCTCGGAGTGTTCTTGCATTTCTCAAAAAGAGCATTTTCACAAGGTTTGGCACTCCCGTGCAATTATAAGTGATGGGGGGGGTCTCATTTTTGTAATAGAGCTTTTAATTCCTTACTTGAAAAATATGGTGTCAATCACAAAGTTTGTACCCCCTGTCATCCTCAAGAAAAATGGTCAAGTGGAAGTCTCTAATAGGTAAATCAAGAGTATATTGTCAAAGACGGTCAATGCTAATATGATCGATTTCGTAAAGAAGTTGGATGACGCTCTATGGGCTTATAGAACTGCTTACAAGACTTCGATTGGTATGTCTCTGTATCGGTTGTTGTTTGGGAAAGCTTGCCATCTACCGGTTGAGTTAGAGCACAAGGCCATATGGGCTTTGAGGAAGCTAAATCTCGAATGGATGTTGCAGCCAATCTTCGTATGGAGCAGCTCAATGAACTTGATGAATTCAGATTCCATGCCTATTACAGTTCAGACAAAATGAAGTACCTTAATGATAAATATGCTCATGGAAAGGAGTTCAAAGTAGGTGATTTAGTTCTCTTGTTCAACTCTCGGTTACGTCTGTTTCTGGGAAAGCTGAAGTAAAAATGGAGTGGACCCTATGAAGTGGTGCTTGTGACTCCTTTTGGTGCACCTGATTTGAAAAAAAAATGGATAGGTCTTCAGAGTTAATGGGCAGCGGGTCAAACATTATCTTGGCAAGTTTGATGACAGCCACATGGTGACACTTCTTGATCTTAAATTATTTTATGGTAACATGCGTTATGTCGGGACGTTAAATCAGGCGCTTCTTGGGAGGCAACCCATGTGTTTTTCTTATTCTTGTTTTTCGTTGATTTTCTTTGTAGTATAGTATTTATTTTTGGACTTACTGGCTGTAAGATACTATAGGATTGTGTTGATGCAGTGCAGGATATAGTAAAAAAAAATTGTCAAGTCTCTGAAGTTTACAATGCGGACCGCACTACATTTTGTGCGGCCGCAAAGAACCTAGTGCTGGGGGCACAAACTTATTGCGGACCGCACTGATGATGGATGAAAAATACCTACTCTTTGAAGTTTTCCACCGCTGCCATATTGCATTTTCTGTGGTCCGCGGTGGTTCACTACGACCGCATTTCATTTCATGAGGACCACAGTGGCTGCCTTGTTTGAACCTCATGACTTTGAGCAATGCGGACCGCATTGCCATTTTGTATGGTCTGAATTTGTCTAGGTAAGCTGGGCCCCAGGAATTTTTCTATAAATAGTACCCGAGGCCCAACATTTGGACGTTTCGATCCTTTTGCTCTCAGAACTCATAAAATCACTGTTCATCGTCCCTATTGCTCGTAATTAACTGCTAGGAATCGTTAATCTTCAGTTCTTATCACATCTGGTAACTTTAACCTCTTTTTAATTGTTTAATTCTGTTATTTTATTTTAATTTTTGTTTTTCTTGTTCTTCTTCTTGCCATACCCTTAATTCTTTCAGTAATGTAGATTAGGAGTAGTAAATTCTAGTTTATTGTTAGATTAGGTGGTTAAAAAAATTGGGCAAACACTTAGGGACCTTTCTTAGTTGTAAAATTGGACTTAAAATGAAAATATCTTGAACTCTAAGTTAGAGCTGCTACTGGGCACTCAGTGCAGACCACGGTGCAATTTGTGCGGTCTGCAGTGCACCTGTGCGGTCCGCAATGGCATTTTGTGTGGACCGCATTGAAGATTGTCCTGAAACCTGACCATTGAGGACCACAGCCGCATTGCATTTTGTGCGGTCCTCGGTGCCTCAATACGGCCCGCATTGCCATTTTCTGCGGTTCGCAGAGAAATTTTTTAGAGAGTGGGTAGTTTGAACCCCCCCTCTTCGGAATGCATTGGCATTTTGTGCGGTCTGCCTTGGTCTCTGTGCGGCCATACTACATTTTGTGCGGTCCGCATTCTACAACTTGTGATATTGTCTGCAACTTTTTATTTCCTGAAACTGTGAACTTCAATGTCTTTCTAGATACTAATAAGCTTAATGATTGTTGTTTGCGGAGAATGGTCAAATAATAGGCAAGGGTTCTAAACAAGCAGGTAGAGGAGAATCCTCCCTGGGAGGGAAACAGAAGATGATAATATTGACTCCCCAAGCCCGGCAAAGCATTAAAAATACAAGAAAGATCATCAAAGCTACTAATAATGCTATTGATCAGCTAAGGAGTGAGTACGAGCCCTCCTGGGATATATCTTCAGACTCTGTGCCAGAGTACATCACTAATTGGATGGAGAGAAATAGACTAAGAGGCACTCCTCCACTTTCCCCCACTACCTAAGCTTCAGTGCATATTTCTTCTTAGTCATCTGAGGGCTCAGCTACCAGTAGTAAAAATAAGTACTCCACCCCTTCCACAACTTCATTATCCGAAGAGGGTGTAGTACTAGATGATGGGGAATAAGTGGAAGGGGATGGACCTTAGGTGGGATGTGTTGCTATAACTAGAAAATCGGAGGTGGCAAGATCGATTTGTGAGTGAGGAGGCATACCATAAATTCAAGGAATGGTGGCCGTGAGGAAATTGATTTCGGAGAGGAGTTTTGTTTATATAGACCTATTGCCTCACAATCCCAACGTGAGGAGGAAATTTAGAGAGAAAGTGGGCTAGGAGTACTTTTTGGTTGAATGTGTATATGCAAACGAGCACTTGGTCAAGGAATTCTACACCAATGCTGTCCATATAAAAAGGGCACCAAAGTGACCAAGGTGCAAAAATTAAAAGTGTTGTTTGATTGGAAAACCATAAATGACTACTTGGGATTTGATGAGGAGAATGATTCACTGTATTTGGCAAATGTGGAATTAGGTGAGGAGGTCCATCCTTGGTTGGCACAGTATCTAGAAATCCCAGGTACCGCCCCTGATTGGTTGAATGCGGGAATAAAGATTTTGAGGAGAAGTCTGAATTTTGATGCCAAGGGGTGGGAAACATTTGTATGCAGCATCCCACTACTCATGACAACTCCCTCACTCTTCACCGGAAAGTATTGGTAGCATCAATCATGGCGGGTTACCCGATTAATATCAGGAATGTGATGTCACATGTGATTACACAGGTAGTCAGTGAGGGTGACAGAAACTACCCCTTACCCAGCTTCTTGACCATGTACTTCAGGGACCTCAAAGTTGAAAAGTGGCCGTTTGATATCAAAGTGAAAGCAAAGGCTCCTTTCTCATGGTACAACATGCAGGGCGATGACAACCTAAAAGGCAAGAAATACAAAGGGATAACCACTACTCCAACTGGCCAATCTGAGAGCCAGTGGTGGTAGTGGCTCCTACTCATCTTGCTTTCACCTCAGTAGACATGCCCCCTGGACCATCCACTTCAGTAGCTCTAGACATACCCTCTACCCGGGCCTACCCAGTGATTGCACACCTACTAAGCTAGGCTCTTCTCAGCATCAACAACTGGATGCAGATAGCTTTATCCATGTTGTCTATCCTCACTACTACAGTAGCAGCCCAGTCAGAACCTCCGCCTCCATAGGCCCCACAGTCTATTGAGGACGCCCTCAAGGATATTCTAGACAACTAGAAGAAAATCCTTGACACACAAAAAATTCTTACTAACGCTGTGGCATCTCATGGAAAAGCTCTCAAGGAGCTTGCTAGGGAGGCCAAGAAGATGAGAAAGACGCGTGCTTCCAAGGAGTCCATAAAGGAGTTGAGGGTTGAGGGTTGAGTTGACAGGATGAAGGCAGATCATCTACCTTTGGATTTGTTGCTACCGGACCATGTGCTAGTAGCTCATCCCCAGCCAGAGTAGTCTTAGAGGTCTCCTAAGAGGAAGAGGATGATTCCTTGAGCAGATGATGTAGCCATCCAGTTGGCAGACCCACCGGAGACCTTCTCCAGTCAGCCACATGATGCAGCCCAAGAGCCTGTGGTCCAGGCCCAGGTCCCAGCAGCAGAGCAGCATGCCATATGGAACTAGTCTGAGGTTCCTGAGCACATTGAGGACTCAGGGTCCACTCAGGATCAAATGCAGACAGACGGGCCATAGGGAGTCTCTATATCCTTTTCCCTTTTATTTTTTGTGCTTATTTGTTTATTTGGCATTGAGGACAATGCCAGCTTTCATTTGAGCGGGTAGGCCATACTTTTATTGATTTGGATGATTGTATATATTTGACAAATTTTATGTTTTCTATATTTTTCATCTTTGGTATGTATATAATTTTAGCACTTATTTATATTTTTCGTACTTTTTACTTTGGCTATGTATATAAAGTTTATATTACATTGTATATATTCATCTCCTCTATTGAATATTCGATTAAATCCCCTCTTGTAAATATTCATTTTACTTTACGCATTTTTCTTTTCCGTAGCTTCTTATTTATGTTCGTAGCTTCTTGTTTTGAACATTTGAAATAAGCCTTTGATTTTCTTAATGTCACGGTTCTTTCCAAAGGTGGAGTTTATGTGAACTGGGTGGCTCTTCCCAATGATGGATGGCATGATAGCCTTCTTAAGGGTATGAGTCCGTTTTTCCTTTTGCTTTTAGTAGTTAATGGTAAGGGTGCCTCAAGCAAAGATTCACTTGGGCCTAGCATATTTTCCTTTGATCTCATGGTCAAAAACATATTTTTGTGTTTAGGATGCTGAAAGTCGTGACCTTGAGATTCTTGTGTTGACCGATAATCATCAAGTGGTTTTTTCGGACCATTGTGTGCTCAAATCTTATCTAAGTTCAATGTGGGCCCATGAATCTATGTCTTTAGTTCTCCCTAGCTTGTGTGGTGAGAAATTGCATTACAAATCCAAGTCCCGAGCCATTGGTCTAGAACATGCCCTGAATATTTGTTGAGGCGAAAGCCTAAGTGAATTTTGATTTGAGACATGATTTATAGGCTCTCCTTGGTCCAAATGATAGCTTGAACACTTCCACATCCTACCAATGATAAAATCCCTAGTCAACCCTTTTGAGCCTTAAACCTTTTTCCTTCAAGAACCATGATACAAGCTTTTACCCATTCTAAAAGATACCCTCTCTTGGCACCCGATCTTTCCTTAGCACATGGTAAAAGTATAAGTTTAGGGGGAGATACGAGGATAGAAACAATGTGGTAAAAAGGTACAAAACGAAGAAAAGGAAAGGCAATGGAAAAGAAAAAAAATGCAAAAAGACAAAAAGAATGTTCAAATGTGTAAGAGAATAAAAAAGATTCAAGAAAAGCAAATAATGAAAGATATGGGAAGTTTAGAAAGGAGAAAAGTATTGAAATGAACAATAAAGAGTGATAGTGTGTCTCTCTAACCCTTTAGAAAAAAGTGAAATGACTTAAAAAGTCAAGTGAATGTGTGCCAAAATGAAGCAAAAGAAGTTCTTAAAGGAAGATGGAACCCACTTAGACCAAACATTTCCTACCCTGAACCAAAAGCCTTCACCATGTCTCCACAAAATCCCTATATGATCTCTGGTTGAATGAAACTTACATTAGTGGTGACACATAAGGGGCACGCATATGGTACTTGGAGCCGGACTTGTGACTTTTTCTTGAGAGAGATGAGTGATTTTCCATTAACTTCATTCTAAGCGCTACTATTCTAATGGTGAGGTTTGCTTAGGGAGAGTTTAGGATATGTGAATTTAGATTCCACAATGACCAAAGTAATAGAAAGAGTTCTTTGATGTGTTGAATCAATTCTTAATGCTCTTGTGTCACACTTGATCTATGGTGTTTAAAAGAGTAAATGTTGTTAATGATTCATTTGTATTGAGGGCAATTGTTAGTCCCAAATGATGCTAGATGAGGTCACTTTAGGATAGCTAAATTTTCTTGGATTTTCCCTTAAGAGTTGGGTCTTATTTTATTTGCTTGAGGACAAGCAAAAGTTTAAGCTTGGGGGAGTTGATAACTAGGGATTTTGATACATTTTATACTCTTTCTTGCTTAAGTTTTGATTAGAAATGTGTACAAAATAGTCCCAAAGGCTCACAAGTTGTGCTTGATTGCAGGTTTGATCAACAAGGTGACAAGATGTTAAAGATCTGCTAAAAAGGAGTGAAACTTGCACAAGAACCAAGACAAGACAAATCTGAGGCAAAATAGGGCTAGCGCGGCCGCACACCATTCTGGCGATCCGCACATATAAGGTTCATAGATTATGCAACTCAGGCAAAAAGGGCAATATGACCGCACTAGATTTTCTGCGTTCCTCATTGAAGTCACTGTGGCCGCATTCAATTTAGTGTGGTCCGCAGAGGCTAGATTTCATAGAGTTGATAGTTGAGTATTGAACCCCAATGTAGTCCGCACTCCACTTCATGCGGACCGCACTAGAAGCTACCGCGGCCGCACTCGATTCTGTGTGGTTCGCATTGCCCAAGTTTAGAGAGGCATTTATTTAAGTTCAGAAACCTAGTGCGGCCGCACGTGATTTTGTGCGGTCTGCACTTACCCACAGGGGTATTTTTGTCAATATTTTTTAGCTTAGTATAAATAGCTTCTTTTCCAATTTTTAGGACATCAGATAGTTTTGTGCGGAATTGCACTCGTGACTTCTATTCCTTTAGATATTTTGGGCAATTTTAACCTCATTTCAACATTGAATCTTCTAGTTTAACTTAGGAATTAATTAATATAGGTTTTTCTTCATTTATTTCTTTGTTTTCTTCTCTAATTATGACTAGCTATACCCATAAGATAGGGTTGTGACTCAACCCTATTGCGGGTAATTGATGGGTCTTGTGTTTGAGGCTTGATTGTCTATGGGTTTTTAATATTTGGGCTAATTTCATGTTTAATTACTGAATTAGTTGTTGCAAACACTAGCTTATGCTTAGTTGACTTTGGCTCTTCTTGAGAAAGATAGCCTAAGTCTTGAAAATTGGTACAACAAGGAATTGGGACACACTAGAGATAGTGATAGCCCATTTTAAAGGGTTAAACCTACATATAGTAATACCCGACTTGAACCTTGATTGCTTGTGCAAATTCGCATACCCAATTGGTCTTGAGAAAGTCAATTCGGGCAAAATCACTCGAATTACCAAGAGGTGTAGAGTGAGTAGAATGGTGCAATGGTTATCATACTCCCTAAATGTGACAATCATACCTTAAACTTAAGTATCCGTCAATTGACCACCTAGGCGAAAGTCACTACCCTAGTGCCTTTTAATCATTTGAACAACTCGCAATAGTTTAATCTTAGCTTATTTTAGTTTAGTTGAGCATTGTAGTGTCATGACCCAAACCCTGGTTGTGATAGCGCCCAACACTTGTTAGGCAAGCCCGACCATTCGAACACTCTCAACCCAAAATACAAAGCCCCTTATCAGTTATTTGAATTTAAAACATCAGTTTAGCAAAATTTCAATCTGTGATAATCATAAAAATAATGCGAAAACCACAATAATAGCAATACAACCCCTATCAGATCTGGTGTCATGAGTCAGAGCCTCTAGATACAACTGAGCAACATACTATACATATGAAAGTCTAGATGCGAAAGTAAAAGAAAGATAAGAGGCGAAATTGGGTCCTGCGAAGGCTAGGCAACTACCTCGATGACTCCGACAGATGAACTAGGCAGCAGCAACAAACTCAGCTATGCCTCCGGGATCCCTGTATATGTACACAAGGTGCAGAGAGTAAAGTGAGTAATCCAACTCAATGAGTAATAACAATAAATAACAACTAAAAGTAAGAATTCTCGTAGAAACTCTACACAGTTCTATAACCAACAGTAAAGGCAGTAAACAATAGTTGAGCAGGGAAAACAGGTGAAAATCTCTCAAAAGTCAGGCAAATTACCAACACTGCTACGGCGCACAGCCCGATCACATAATAGTATATACTGTTGCGGCGTGCAGCCCGATCCAATAATAATAGTCGACTGTGTGCAGACTCCGGAGGGGCTCATACAGCCGAAGCACTATAATACTGCGGCGTGCAGTCTGATCCATATAATATATCACTGCATCATGCAGTCTGATCCATATAATATACTACTGCGGCGTGCAGTCCGATCAATATAATATACTACTGCGGCGTGCAGTCCGATCCATATGTGCATATGTATATACTACTATGGCATGCAACTCGATCTAGGTTATATCAACTACCCTCGCTATAGGGTCCTTGACCCCTCTCAGTCATTATAGACTTGGCCTCTCGGGCCCACTCAGCTAAGACAGGGTTTCCAACCCCAGGTATTCCTCATTTAGAGTGCAAATTGCTAAGATCGATTCATATTATGTTTTATAATTTAAGAATATGACTGAGAGTATGATTTCAACAGGTAAAGTGAGGTTAGTTAGCTCAACATGCTCCTTAAGGGTCATACAGATCGGCACAAGGCCCCAAACATGACAACTAGCCTAAAATATACTAATACTAAGTCTCAGACAAAAGTACAGCAGAGTCATCAATCGGGATAGACCGAGGCTGAATCCCCAACAGTAACATCACCACGCTCATCATATACCGCGTATCTCATCTCAACATAGCACTACATAGTGCAAATACGTGGCTTCAAACCCTTAGTATATCATTTATAACCATTACTCACCTCAAGCCGGCCGAAATCCTAGACCGCCTTGTGCTTCCCTCATAAATCAACTCCTCATGCATAGAATCTGGCCAAAACCACAAGGAATACATTATGATAAGCTAATGGGACATAACCCAATTGAAAGAACTTGACAAACACCCAAAAACACGAATTTGGCAAATCCTGAGCCTCGGGCCCACTTCTCAAAAATTTACAAAATTTACATCAACAGATTCCTCATCTCACCACGAGTCCGCACATATAAAATTTACCAAAATTGGAGTTAAAATGCTCCCTCAACTCCCAAATTCTCATTTCAAAACCCAAGCCCTAACCTCCATTTTTAACCTTTAATTCCTCTAATTTCAGTGCTTAGTCTATGTTTTTACACGATAATAACGTAGTTCAAGTCCAATGATTCATACCTAATGGAACCCCTTCGAATTCTCTTCAAAATCGCCCAAGAAATCGCCCTTGCCGAAGTCCAAAATATTTTACTTCTCTTTCAAATTCGTGAACACTGTTTACTTAAACCCCAGGTCGCTTTCTGCTCCTGTGATTAAATAACCGCACCTTCGGTCACCGCACACGCGACCAACTGACCACTTATGCGGTCTGACTTAAAAATCCTCCGAATCACTTATGCGGCCTAGAACCGTTTCTTCGGTCGCCGCATTTGCGAATCTACGTCCGCTTCTACGAAAAGGCCTGGTCCCTCCAGGACCGCTTCTACGCCCAATACGTCGCATCTGTGAAACCTCTAATGTGGTCCCTTTTCCGCAGATGCGGAAATGACAGAACCAGCATGGACCAAAACATGCAACAACTCTGAATCCTCCGTTTAACCACCCGAAATCACCCTGAGGCCCCCGGGACCTCAACCAAAAACACCAACATACCCCAAACATCATACAAACTTGTTCCAATCTTCAAAACACGTCAAACAACACAAAAATCATCCATTCACCATGGATTCAAGCCTAAGTTTTCTTCAAACTTCAGAAACTCACATTCGATCAAAAACCCGACCAAACGACGTCCGAATGACCTGAAATTTTGAAAACACAACCAAAATCACCTAACGGACCTACAACAACTCTAAAAATTCCATTCAGACCCTCGGATCAAAATCTCACCCATCAACCGGAATTCGCCAAAATTCAAACTTCGCCAATTCAAGCCTAATTCTACACCGGACCTCCAAATTCAATTCCGATCACACTCCTAAGTCACAAATCAACCCCCGAAGCTAACTAATAACCGAAATTCACATCCGAGCCCTCTAACCATATAGTCAACTTTCAGTTGACTTTTCCAAAACAAGCTTCCTTCTAAGAGGCTAAGTGCCTTATTTCCAACTAAAATCAATCTAATTCTACCCGATCAACTCAATTATTGATATTGAAACATGGAGCAACACAATATAGGGGAAACGAGGCGATAACTCACATGACGACGGGCCGTGTCGTCACATCATCCCCAACTAAAATAAACGCTCATCCTCGAGTGGGTCAAAAACATACCTGGAGTCTCAAACAAGTGAGGATATCTGCTCCGCATCTCCCGCTCGGTCTCCCAAGTAGCCTCCTCCACTAGCCGACCTCTCCACTGCACCTTCACCGATGCTATATCCTTTGACCTCAATCTCCGAACCTGATGACCCAATATAGCCACTGGCTCAACATCATAGGTCAAATCATCATCCAACTGTACTATACTGAAGTTCAACACATCAGAAGGGTCCCTAACATAGTTTCGGAGCATAGATGCATGGAATACCGGATGAACTCCTGACAAGTGGGGTGGCAAAGCAAGAACATAGGCCACCTCCCCAATCCTCCTAAGTACCTCAAAGGGGCTAATGAACCTGGGACTCAGCTTTCCTTTCTTCCCAAATAACATGATGCCCTTCATAGGCGAAATCTTCAATAGGACCTTCTCTCCCATTGCATAAGATAAACTTTCCGGTCTGTATAACTTTTTTGATGCGGCTGAGCGGTGCGAAGTCTCTCCTGGATCACCTTTACCTTATCTAAGGCATCCTAGACCAACTCTGTCCCCAACAACCTAGCCTCATCGGGCTCAAACCAACCGACCGGAGATCTACAACATCTCCCATACAAGGCCTCATATGGCGTCATCTGAATGCTAGATTGATAGTTGTTGTTGTAAGCAAACTCTGCAAGAGGCAAGAAATCAGCCCAAGAACCTCCAAAATCAATAACACAAGAACACAACATGTCCTCCAATATCTGAATGGTACGCTCGGACTGCCCGTCCGTCTGAGGAGGAAACGCTGTGCTCAACTCTACCTGTGTACCCAAATCTCACTGAAAAGTCCTCCAGAATTGAGAAGTAATCTGAGTACCCCTATCTAATATGATGAAAACTGGGACCCCATGCAACCGTACAATCTCCCGGATGAAAATCTTTGCTAACCGCTCTGAAGAATAGATGGTACACATCGGAATGAAGTGCATGGACTTGGTCAGCCGATCAACAATCACCTAAATCGAATCAAACTTCCTCGCTGTCTGAGGGAGACCACTCACAAAGTCTATAGTAATCCTCTCCCACTTCCACTCGGGGATATCCAAGTGCTGAAGTACACCACCGGACCTCTAGTACTCATACTTGACCTGCTGACAGTTGAGACACTGAGCTACATAACTCACAATATCCTTCTTCATTCTCCTACACCAGTAATGTTGTCTCAAATCTTGGTACATCTTCGCGTCACCTGGATGAATAGAATACCGCGAGCTGTGGAACTCCTCCAATATCAACTCCCGAAAACTATCTACATTAGGTATGCAGATCTGAACCTGCATCCTCAATACACCATCACTATCAATAGTCACATCCTTGGCATCATCATGTTAAACCCTGTCCTTAAGGACAAGCAAATGTTGATCACTACACTGGTGGTCTCTACTGCGGTCATACAAGGAAGACCGAGAAACCACACAAGCCAACACCCGACTAGGCTCCGAAATATCTAGCCTCACCATCCAATTGGCTAAAGCCTGGACATCAACAACAAAGGGTCTCTCCCTAACTAGAATTTACGCCAAGCTACCCATACTCACCGCCTTTCAGCTTAAAGCATCGGCCACTACATTGGCCTTCCACGGATGATAGAAAATGGTAATGTCATAATCCTTGAGCAATACAAGCCACCTCCACTGCCTCAAATTAAGAACCTTCTATTTGAAAAAATGCTGAAGACTACGATGACCGGTATACACCTCACAAGATAAGCCATATAAGTAGTGCCTACAAATCTTCAAAGCATGAACTATAGCAGCCAAATCCAAATCATGTACAGGGTAGTTCTTCTCATGGGGCTTTAGCTGACGAGAAGCACATGTAATAACTCTTCCCTCCTACATCAATACACATCCGACCCCAACTCTCGAAGCATCACAATACACAGTGTAAGAACCTGAAGCTGATGGCAATACCAATACTGGAGCCATGGTTAAAGCTGTTTTGAGCTTCTGAAAGCTCTCCTCACATTCCTCGGACCACACGAATGGAGCACCCTTCTAAGTCAACCTGGTCAAAGGTGATGCAATAGAAGAAAATCCCTGAACAAACCGGCGATAATACCATGCCAACCCAAGGAAACTATGAATCTCCATGGTTGAGGTCGGTCTAGGCTAACTCTGTACTACCTCTATCTTCTTCGGATCAACCTGAATACCATCGCTGGACACCACATTCCCCAGGAAAGCTACAGAACCAAGACAAAACTCACACTTGGAGAACTTTGCATAAAGCTCCTCCTCCCTCAATCTCTACAATACTACTCTTAAATGCTGAGCATGCTCCTCCTGGCTAGGCGAGTACACCAGGATATCATCAATAAACATAATCACAAATGAATCCAGATACGGTCGGAACACGATGTTCATCAAATGCATAAACGTGGCTGGGGCATTAGTCAGCCCAAAAGACATAACTAGAAACTCATAATGAATATATCTCGTCCTGAAAGCTGTCTTCATAATATCAGAATCCCTAATCTTCAGCTGGTGATAGCCTGAACGGAGGTCAATCTTCGAGAATACCTTTGCTCCCTGGAGCTGATCAAACAAATTATCAACACGGGGTAGTGGATACTTATTCTTCGCTGTCACCTTGTTCAGTTGCCTGTAGTCAATACATATTCTCATCGTGCCATCCTTCTTTTTCACAAATAGGACCGGTGCACCCCACGGTGACATACTAGGACGAATAAACCCCTTATCTAGGAGTTCCTGAAGCTGCTCCTTCAATTCCTTTAACTCAGCCGGTGCCATATGATAGGGAGGAATAGAGATAGGCTGAGTGCCCGGCACCAGATCAATATCGAAATCAATGTCCCTGTCAAGTGGCATGCCCGACAGGTTTGCTGGAAACACATCTGGAAAATTCCTCACAACGGGAACAGAATCAAGGCTAGGAGTCTCAGCTCCAATTTCTCTCACAAAAGCCAAATACGATAGACAACCCTTCCCAACCATCCGTTGGGCCTTTAGGAAGGAAATCACCCTACTGGGGACATAGTCAGTCATGCCATGCCACTCAATCCTCGGAACACCCGGCATAGCCAATGTAACTATCTTGGCGTGAAAGTCTAGAATAGCATGGAACGGAGATAGACAATCCATGCCCAGAATAACATCAAAATCTACCATGCTCAACAGCAACAAGTCAACTCGGGTCTCAAGACCCCCAATAGTAGCAAGACAGGACCGATACACGTGGTCCACAATAATATTATCGCCCACCGAGGGTGTACAGACTCCGGAGGGGCACCTATAGCCCAAGCGCTATAATACTACGACGTGCTATCCGATCCATATGCTATATCACTGCGACATGCAGTCCGATCCATATAATATACTACTGCGGCGTGTAGTCCGATCCATATAATATACTACTGCGGCGTGCAATCCGATCCATATATGTATATGTATATACTGCTGCAGCGTGCAGCCCGATCCAGTGTATATCAACTACCCTCACTATGGGGTCCTTGACCCCTCTCAGTCAATATAGACTTGGCCTCTCGGGCCCACTAAGCTAAGACAAGGTTTCCAACCGCAGGTATTCCTCATTTAGAGTGCACATTGCTAAGACCGGTTCATATTATGTTTTACAATTTAAGAATATGACTGAGAGTATGATTTCAACAGGTAAAGTGAGGTCACTTAGCTCAACATGCTCCCTAAGGGTCCTACAGATCGGCACAAGGCCCCAAACATGGCAACTAGCCCAAAATATACTGATACTAACTCAGTCTCAATCAAAAGTACAGCAGAGTCATCAATCGGGATGGACCGAGTCCGAATCCCCAATAGTAATATCACCACGCTCATCATATAGTGCAAATACGGGGTTTCAAACCCTCAATACATCATTTATAACCATTACTCACCTCAAGCCGGCCGAAATCCTAGCTCGCCTTGCACTTCCCTCGCAAATCAACCTCCTCGTGCGTAGAATCAGGCCAAAACCATAAGGAATACATTATGATAAGCTAATGGGACATAACCCAATTGAAAGAACTCGAAAAACACCCAAAAATACGAAGTTGGCAAAACCCGAGCCCCGGGTCCACTTCTCAAAAATTTACAAAATTCACATCACCAGATTCCTCGTCTCACCACGAGTCCGCACATATAAAATTTATCAAATCGAAGTTCAAATGCTCCCTCAACTCCCAAATTCTCATTTCAAAAATCCAAGTCTTAACCTCCATTTTTAACCATTAATTCCTCGAATTTCAGTGCTTAATCCATATTTTTACACCATAATAACATAGTTCGAGTCCAATGATTCATACCTAATGGAACCCCTTCGAATTCTCTTCAAAATCGCCCAAGAAATTGCCCTAGCTGAAGTCCAAAATATTTTACTTCTCTTTCAAATTCGTGAACATTGTTCACTTAAACCCCAGGTCACTTTTCGCTCCTGCGGTTAAATAACAGCATTGTCACCGCACACGCGACCAACTGACCGTTTATGCGGTCTGACTTAAAAATCCATCGGACCGCTTATGCTGTCTAGAACTGCTTCTGCGGTCGCCGCATTTGCGGATCTACGTCCGCTTTTGCTGAAAGCCCTGATCCCTGCAGGACCGCTTCTGCACCCAATATGCTGCATCTGCGAAACCGCTTATGCATTCCATTTTTGCAGATGCGGAAACGACAGAACCAGCAAGGACTGAAACATGCAACAACTCTGAATCCTCCGTTTAACCACCCAAAATCACCCCGAGGCCCCCGGGACCTCAATCAAAAATACATAATACACCAAAACATCATACAAACTAGTTCCAATCTTCAAAACACGTCAAACAACTCAAAAATCATCCATTCACCAAGGATTCAAGCATAAGTTCTCTTCAAACTTTCGAAACTCACATTCGATCAAAAACCCGACAAAACGATGCCCGAATGACCTGAAATTTTGCACACATATCCAAAATCACCTAACGGAGCTACAGAAACTCTCAGAATTCCATTCCAACCCTCGGATCAAAATCTCACCCATCAACCGGAATTCGCCAAAATTAAAACTTCGCCAATTCAAGCCTAATTCTACACCAGACCTCCAAATTCAATTTTGATCGCACTACTAAGTCACAAATCAAACCCCGAAGCTAACCGAATCACCGAAATTCACATCCGAACCGTCTAACCATATAGTCAACTTCCAGTTGACTTTTCCAAAACAAGCTTCCTGCTAAGAGGCTAAGTGCCTTATTCCCAACTAAAATTAATCTAATTCTACTCGATCAACTCAATTACTGATATTGAAGCATGGAGCAACACACTATGTGGGAAACGGGGTGGTAACTCACATGATGACAAGCCGGGTCGTCACATCCTCCCCAACTAAAACAAACACACGTCCTCGAGCGGGTCAAGAAACATACCTGGAGTCTCAAACAAGTGAGGATATCTGCTCCGCATCTCCCCCTCGGTCTCGCAAGTAGCCTCCTTCACGGGCCGACCTCTCCACTGCACCTTCACCGACACTATATCCTTTGACCTTAATCTCCGAACCTGAAGACCCAAAATAGCTACTGACTCCACATCATAGGTCAAATCATCATCCAATTGTACTGTACTGAAGTCCAACACATGAGAAGGGTCCCCAACATACTTCCGGAGCATAGATGCATGGAATACCGGATGAACTCCTGACAGGAGGGGTGGTAAAGCAAGCATATAGTCCACCTCCCCAATCCTCCTAAGTACCTCAAAGGGGACAATGAACCTCGGACTCAGCTTTCCTTTCTTCCCAAATCTCATGGCGCCCTTCATAGGCGAAACCTTCAACAATACCTTCTTGCCCACTGCATAAGATACTTCTCGAACCTTTCGGTCTGCATAACTCTTTTGACGCGACTCAGCGGCGTGAAGTCTCTCCTGGATCACCTTTACCTTATCTAAGGCATCCTGGACCAACTCTTTCCCCAACAACCTAGCCTCACCGGGCTCAAACCAACCAATCAGAGATCTATACTATCTCCCATACAAGGCCTCATAAGGCGCCATCTGAAAGCTGGATTGATGGCTGTTGTTGTAAGAAAACTCTGTAAGAGGCAAGAAATAAGCCCAAGAACCTCCAAAATCAATAACACAGGCACGCAACATGTCCTCCAATATCTGAATGGTACGCTCGGACTGCACATCCATTTGAGGATGAAACGTTGTGCTCAACTCTACCTGCGTACCCAACTCTCACTGAAAAGTCCTCTAGAACTGAGAAGTAAACTGAGTACCCCTATCTGATATGATGGAAACTAGGATCCCATGCAACCATACAATCTCTCGGATGAAAATCTCAGCTAACCGATCTGAAGAATAGGTGGTACACACTGGAATGAAGTGCGCGGACTTGGTTAGCCAATCCACAATCACCCAAATCGAATCGAACTTCCTCACTTTCCGAGGGAGACCACTCACAAAGTCTATAGTAATCCTCTCTCACTTCCACTCGGGGATATCCAAGTGCTGAAGTACACTAACGGGCCTCTGGTGCTCAGACTTGACCTACTGACAGTTGAGACACCGAGCAACATAACTCACAATATCCTTCTTCATTCTCCTCCACCAGTAATGCTGTCTCAAATTTTGGTAAATCTTCGCGGCACCTCGATGAATAGAATACCGTGAGTTGTGGGCCTCCTCCAATATCAACTCACGAAGCCCATCAACATTGGGCACGCAGATCTGGCTCTGCATCCTCAATACACCATCACTATCAATAGTCACATCCCTAGCATCATCATGTTAAACCTTGTCCTTAAGGACAAGCAAATGTGGATCACCACATTGGCGCTCTCTAATGCGGTCATACAAGGAAGACCGAGAAACCACACAAGCCAACACCCGACTAGGCTCCGAGATATCTAGCCTCACCATCAGATTGGCCAAAGCCTGGACATCAACTGCAAAGGGCCTCTCCCAACTGGAATGTACGCCAAGCTACCTATACTCACCGCCTTTTGGCTCAAAGCATCGGCCACTACATTGGCCTTCCCCCGATGATACAAAATGGTAATGTCATAATCCTTGAGCAACTCAAGCTACCTCCGCTGCCTCAAATTAAGATCCTTCTGTTTGAACAAATGCTGAAGACTTCGATGATCGGTATACACCTCACAAGATATGCCATATAAATAGTGCCTCCAAATCTTCGAAGCATGAACTATAGCAACCAACTCCAAATCATGTACATGGTAGTTCTTCTCATGGGGATTCAGTTGACGACAATCATATGCATTAACTCTTCCCCCCTGCATCAACACACATCCGACCCCAACTCTTGAAGCATCATGATACATAGTGTAAGAACCTGAAGCTGATGGAAATACCAACACTGGAGCCGTGGTCAAAGCTATTTTAAGCTTCTGAAAGCACTCCTCACACTCCTCGGACCACACGAATGGAGCACCCTTTTGAGTTAACCTGGTCAAGGGCGATGCAATAGAAGAAAATCCCTAAACAAACCGACAAAAATACCCTGCCAACCCAGGAAACTACGAATCTCCATGGCTGAGGTCGGTCTAGGACAACTTTGCACTGCCTCTATCTTCTTCGGATCAACCTGAATACCATCGCTGGACACCACGTGCCCCGGGAAAGCCAGAGAACCAAGCCAAAACTTACACTAGGAGAACTTTGCCTAAATCTCCTACTCCCTCAATCTCTGTAATACTACTCTCAAATGCTGAGCATGCTCCTCCTAGATACACGAGTACACCGGGATGTCATCAATAAAGACAATCACAAATACATGAACGCAGCTGAGGCATTAGTCAGCCCAAAAGACATAACTAGAAACTCATAATGCCCATATCTCGTCCTGAAAGCTGTCTTCATAATATCAGAATCCCTAATCTTCAGCTGGTGATAACCTGAACGGAGGTCAATCTTCGAGAATACCCTTGCTCCCTGGAGCTGATCAAACAAATCATCAATATGGGGTAGTGGATACTTATTCTTCATTGTCACCTTGTTCAGCTACTTGTAGTCAATACACATTCTCATCGTGACATCCTTCTTTTTCACAAATAGAACCGGTACACCCCATGGTGACATACTAGGACGAATAAACCCCTTATCTAGGAGTTCCTGAAGCTGCACCTTCAATTTCTTTAACTCAGCTGGTGCCAGACGATAGGGAGGAATAGAGATAGGCTGAGTGCCCGGCACCATATCAATACCGAAATCAATGTCCTTGTTCGGTGGCATACCCGACAGGTCCACTGGAAGCACATCTAGAAAATCCCTCACAACGGGAATAGAATCAAGGCTAGGAGTCTCAGCTCCAACATCTCTCACAAAAGCCAAATACGATAGACAACTCTTCCCAACCATCCGTTGGGCCCTTAGGAAGGAAATCACCCTACTGGGGACATAGTTAGTCATGCCACGCCACTCAATCATCGGAACAGCCGGCATAGCCAATGTGACTGTCTTGGCATGACAGTCTAGAATAGCATGGCATAGAGATAGCCAATCCATGCCCGGAATAACATCAAAATCTACCATGCTCGACAGCAACAAGTCAACTCTGGTCTCCAGACCCCCAATAGTAACAAGTCAGGATCGATACACGTGGTCTACAATAATAGTATCGCCTACTGAGGGTGTGCAGACTCCGAAGGGGATCTTACAGCCCAAGCGCTATAATACTACGGCGTGCAGTCCGATCCATATACTATATCACTGCGGCATGCAATTCGATCCATATAATATACTACTATGGCATGCAGTCCGATCCATATAATATACTATTGCGGCGTGCAGTCCGATCCATATAATATACTGCTACAATATGCAGTCTGATCCATATGTGAATATTTATATACTGCTACGGCATGCAGCCTGATCCGGGTTATATCAACTACCCTCGCTATGGGGTCCTTGACCCCTCTCAGTCATTATAGACTTGACCTCTTGGTCCCACTCAGCTAAGACAGGGTTTCCAACCCCAAGTATTCCTCATTTAGAGTGCAAATTGCTAAGACCGATTCATATTATCTTTTACAGTTTAAGAATATGACTGAGAGTATGATTTCAATAGGTAAAGTGAGGTCAATTAGCTCAACATGCTCCCTAAGGGTCCTACAAATCGGCACAAGGCCCCAAACATGGCAACTAGCCCAAATTATACTGATACTAACTCAGTCTCAATCAAAAGTACAACAGAGTCATCAATCGGGATGGACCGAGTCCGAATCCCCAATAGTAACATCACCACGCTCATCATATAGTGCAAATACGGGGTTTCAAACCCTCAATACATCATTTATAAGCATTACTCACCTCAAGCCGGCCGAAATCCTAGCTCGCCTTGCACTTCCCTTGCAAATCAACCTCCTCGTGCGTAGAATCTAGCCAAAACCACAAGGAATACATTATGATAAGCTAATGGGACATAACCCAATTGAAAAAATTAGAAAAACACCCAAAAATACGAAGTTGGCAAAACCCGAGCCCCGGGCCCACTTCTTAAAAATATACAAAATTCACATCACCGGATTCCTCGTCTCACCATGAGTCCGCACATATAAAATTTACCAAAATCGGAGTTCAAATGCTCCCTCAACTCCCAAATTCTCATTTCAAAAACTCAAGCCCTAACCTCCATTTTTAATCTTTAATTCCACAAATTTCAGTTCTTAGTCCATTTGTTTACACCATAATAACATAGTTCAAGTCCAATGATTCATACCTGATGGAACCGTTTCGAATTCTCTTCAAAATCGCCTAAGAAATCGCCCTAGCCGAAGTCCAAAATATTAGACTTCTCTTTCAAATTTGTGAACAGTGTTCACTTAAACCCCAGGTCGCTTTCCGCTCCTGCGGTTAAATAACCGCACCTACGGTCACCGCACATGCGACAAACTAACCTCTTATGCGGTCTGACTTAAAAATCCCCTAGACCGCTTATGCGGTATAGAACCGCTTTTGCAGTCGATGCATTTGCGGATCTATGTCCGCTTCTGCGGAAAGCCCTGGTCCCTCCAGGACTGCTTCTGCACCCAATACGGCGCATCTGTGAAACCGCTTATGCGGTCCCTTTTCTGCAGATGCAGAAATGACATAACCAGCAAGGACTGAAACATGCAACAATTTCGAATCCTCCGTTTAACCACCCGAAATCACCCTGAGGCCCCCGGGACCTCAACCAAAAATACCTACATACCCCAAAAAATCATACAAACTTGTTCCAATCTTGAAAACACGTCAAATAACACAAAAATCATCCATTCACCATGGATTCAAGCCTAAGTTTTCTTCAAACTTCCGAAACTTACATTCGAGCAAAAACCCGACCAAACGACGTCCGAATGACCTGAAATTTTGCACACATATCCAAAATCACCTAACTGAGCTACAACAACTCTCGGAATTCCATTCTGACCCTCGGATCAAAATCTCACCCATCAATCGAAATTCGCCAAAATTCAATCTTCGCCAATTCAAGTTTAATTTTACATCAGACCTCCAAATTCAATTTTGATATGCACTCCTAAGTCACAAATAAACCCCCGAAGCTAATCGAATCACCGGAATTCACATCCGAGCCCTCTAACCATATAGTCAACTTCCAAACGACTTTTCCAAAACAAGCTTCCTTCTAAGAGGCTAAGTGCCTTCCAACTAAAATCAATCTAATTCTACCCGATCAACTCAATTACTGATACTGAAACATGGAGCAACAAAATATGGGGGAAACGGGGTGGTAACTCACGTGTCAACGGGTCGGGTCGTCGCAGTAGTTTTATAAAATTAGAAGTAAATCAAAACCCAAAAATGTTTAGAAGTGCAATTTGGAGCAATTACACAACTCTCAATTAGATAGACACCCGACTCCAACTTCTAGCTCCTTTTGGAAATCGATCCCGTCCTTAATCGAGTAAAAGCTGCTTCGACCTCTCTCGCTACTCAATAGTAGTGCAGGTTTGGCTTCGATCACTATCCTATCATTATTTCTTTATCCAGTTGCCCGTCCTTGACTACGACGATCCTCTTGGATATGGCTTTTCTCTATTACACCATAGTTGACCCCGTCCTCGATCTCGTTTATCTGCTGTTACCAAATAGCCAAATTTAGACCAATACAGTTAGTCCCTTTTCTTATTGAGCTCGTGGTCTTGCATTCCCTCGATAAACAAACCTGGTTTGCATCCGTCAAGATGAAATTTGGTCGTGTTCAACTAGTTAAATCGATCGAGATTGAGAAAACAACATGGCCAGCGAGGTTGTGGTTGGTGTGGCTAACATGAGGTGACGTCATGGCCATACACATCATCATTATGCATCTTCTTGATGCAACGTCTGTCCATCTTCCGCTTCAATTTTTGTGCCATTGACGGTCCTTTGCTCTAATTCTCGCGCCACCCAACCCTATAAATAGGTGAAGGGTTTCATGTTTTGAAATTTTTCGCAATTTCTCATTTTGCATGAGTATTGTTCTTCTCTGACCTTCTTCTCCAATTTTCATTTTCGATTTCTCACAACTTCTTCAGTTCTAGTCCTTTCTTTCTTACCCAGTTGTTATCTCCTTCTTCAGAATTTGTTACACACATTCATTACTAAAATATGTCACAATCCCTTCACATTCACGATGAGGTTTCCGATGCCACTCTATTATCGGTGGCCCTTCCTCCTGGTGGTGAGGATTTTATCACTGAAGAGGATGACAACTTCCTTATCGCGGAGAAGATAGTCCCCAAAAATCCCTTAGTTAGGAATGATTTTCCAAAAGAGCCTACCCCTACCCCTGCTCCTGCTCAAACTCTTTCTAAGACGGGACCGCCTCACATAGTTGACCTCCGATCCAAATATCGCATTCCTCCCAACATCGAAATTGTTTTGGCCAGAGATGACATTGTGGAGGTTCATCGACCTGGATATTGTGCCTTCTACATTTATCCATTCATGATTAATTATAGTCTTCCTCTCCTTCCTTTAGTAGAGGAATTTCGTGGATTTTACAATGCATGCCCGGCGCAACTCTCCCCCTATTTGTATAAAGTTTTCATGATGCTCACGAAGTATGCAGAGTTGGATGGATGTGAGGTTGACATTCATCACCTGCTGCATCTATTTTCTCCTTGTTTTTATAGAGGTACTTTGATACACCTACGACATCGTGGGACTAGAGGGTTAGTGGTCGGGATGGACGACAAAATGAATCAGATGTTTTGGCATAAGTACTTCTTCATCAAGGCCAAGTACCTGGTGGCAGAACCAATTGGGTTTCCCGAGCAATCGAACCATAATCCTAAGTGTCTTTATCGCATTATCGTTATCTTCTTTCGTACTTTCATTTTCGACTAACTTGAGTCTTCCTTGTTTTTCAACTGAGAGGCGTGTACCTTCTCCTGCCTTTGACATTGAAGATTGGGTGGCTCGTGTGTTACCGCACATGGTGGGGATTCTTGATCGGGCATCTTTTCACAAACATTTTGGACCCAAGATCCCATCTAGTAAGTGTTACCTTTGCTTCAGCTTATTGTTGTTCACCATGCTCTTTGATGCGACCTCCCTTTGGTGCTAGGTCGACGAATTTCCAAGAAGAAGGCTCCAGTTCCGGCATTTTGCCAAGCTATCACATGCTAGGATGCAATTTGCTTTAGCCAAGTCTTCTCGTGAAGGTCCTACTCAAGCTTCGCCAATGAGAGATTTCGCCCCTCAGACTGTCGCTGTGCGAGATGATTATCTTTGTGGCCCATCTATCATCTTGTAGACGAGTTGTCTAACGGAAGGAGTCACCATCATGGAAAATGCGAAGGGTGGAGCTCGAGAAGGTCATCATCACTAACATTGAGCCATAGAAAATCATTGCTTCGGAAATGGCATCTGCACTTGCACCAGACGTAGGGAACATTTTTACGGTGGGTGCCGCTATGGAGAGGAGGCCCTCTAGGGTCGAGGGGGTGCATAATGGCGGGGAGCTTGTAAGGGCCACAGAAGGTGGCACGTCATCGGCTACTGGGGAAATAGAGTGGTGCCTATGGAGGACGATGATTCTATTTCAGGTGTCGATCCTGAGGGGGTACAGCCTTCCTGGAGAGGAATACTCGTGTAGAGGTAAGGACGGAAGGTCCTAACTGTCACACCTCCTTCCTACACCCAGAAGGTATAAGGGAGCTTTTCCAATTAAAAGACAATGGAAACGGAATTATAGTATTAAGAGATTCAGAGTCGCCACATGAGATAATTCATGGTGTCCCAAGTCACCAGTTAAATCCCGAATTGAGGAAAAGATTGACTCTATTTTACAATCCGCGAACCAGAAATTCGGGTGAGGAATTTTATTAACCCGAGTGAAAATGTTAGGCATTCCCGAGTTCCGTTGTTCTAGCACGGTCGCTTAACTGTTATATTTGACTTAATTATCTGATTTAAAATATTTTAGACCTATGTGCAATTTTTACTTTAAAACTGCTTTTATTTAATTAATTTTTTAAGAAACGTTCAACGTTATCAAAAATACATTTTGAATCACATTGCATAAATGCACCCGTGGTCCGCAACATATTTTATCTAACATTGTTAACATTTGGATTTTGGGTCACATAAATGCGCACATAAATTTAGGAAAGCAAATTATTAAAATAACGCGCCTAAAGCAACTACGCGTTTGCGACTTTGCGAGGGCCATAGATGATTTAGTTTATTTATGGCATACCTCAAACATTTTCTATAAGTGTTAGTTCTTAATTTAATCTTACGAGGGCCATGACTTATAAATTTTATTTGGCGTGACACACCTCACTTATTTTTAGAAAAGGAAGTTGCATTTTTATTTTAACAATTAATCACGCTCTATTAATTATTAAGAAAATTTTGCCGGAGTTGTGCGAACGCATACACAAATACAATAGATGTACTAAAAGCATGCCCCAAAATTAGTGATCGAAATAATAAAGTAATACCAAATACGACAGTCCAAACCCAAAGCTATATTTCATATCCTTTTCTTTTTAATAGAAACTTTAAACCTATCTTAATCCATCTTCAAAATAGTACGTTATTTACACCAAAGAAAAAAAACTAGTAGCAGCACGATATTAAAGTCTAAAGAAGGCTAGAAACCAAAAAATAAAAGTACGATGAATCCATAAGGTAGCCCTCAAATGAACTGTCATCTCCTATAGGAAAAGCTTATTCAAACTTCAAACAAAATAACACATCTTTAAGTAAATTAACTTATGATATGAAAATCACATATTTACAATTCACAGCTTAGCCACTCTACATTTCTATCCAATTTATCCCACAAAACCTGCATTTCTTCCCTTGCAATACATCACAAGCAAACAAAGTTTGACTCCTCAGGCAAGGACCCATATCAAACGAGTACAAGTTCGCATTTTCCAACAACACGACCACTCCTCTCAAATGTGGACTTCAACAAGCATGAGAAATAGCACAACCCTTAAGCAAACTTTTATCAGCATTATCCACATAATCTACTGTAACACTATCAACACCTTTAATCCCCATGTTCACACTATACCAATGAACAAAATACAAAGCACAAACCAATAAATACCCAAAAATAGATAAACAAGCAATATCATCAATTTCACTAACAGTAACTGGGTTCACTACGAACCTTAATATCCTACATATGATTCTTCATCAAAAATGTAAAGGAAACTCAACATTGAATTCATCCCACCATCAACATGATTTCAACAAAGTATAATTGATAAGATAGACTCAACCCTATCCAACTCCAAATATGGTAACCAAGACGATTAATAGACCAATCCCATGAAATTTTTAACATTAAACATCACATATTCTTTTATTAGTATGCATATACCCATTTGCCTACACTGATGTATTAAGTGTAAAGTAACCCAACCAACCCCCGAAGAAGACAACCTTAGGAACCCTTAAGTGAATATCATTTGAGCAGAAAACATTTTACTCTTCAAGTACATCTAACACACAGATACATCTAAGCTAATGATGAAATTGGTTTCAATACACAAACTAGCGAGTCAGGCAGTAATATACCATACTATCAGAACTCTAATACAAAGCTAAGAGTTTATTTGAATATACTTGAAATTACTGGAATAGAATGAGAATCCAGCTTTACGATTACAAAGAACTACATGGCATTCATTGAAACTATGGTAAGTTCAATTAAGACTACAAACAAGCTGATTGATAAACATTAAACCGCAATAAAACTACTCAAATTAGACTTTAAAAGAGCTAAAATCTGGACATTGAAAACCACTTTTCATTCAACATTCATATATCCATTATAACGAGTCGAAAGTGTACCTGGAGATTGAAACAAGGAAAGAAGAATGAGGAACCAACAAGTAAAAATAGCAATCAACTTTGGCAACAACACAGCCTAGATTCAGTCAACAGAATCAGTTGTAAGTTCAATAGGACAGTAATCTCAACTCAGCTACACAAAAAAATAACTTTCCATAAAACCAACATTAATCCATTTTAAATCCTATTAAAGAAGCAATACTGTTTTTCGAATGTTGCAAGAATTAGAAATTCACTAAAGGTTCAACGGAACAGTAGAAAATGCCTATATTTCTGATTTTTATCTCTCTGTTTCTTTTCTTTTTGGATCCCTCAAAGTCTTAGGTCTCTGTGTGTGTGTCTTCTATCTTCTAATTTTCAACCCCTTTAAATAGGCAGTAAACTAGTGTATTCCTCCATTACTAATCTTTCTTTAAATTTTAAAAGATCCCACTTAATTCAAATTCTTTAAATTATTCCATAATGAATTCTAAAACCCTACTACTATGAGAATCTTCCTAAATTAGGTGAATACCCCCTTTTTATTAAACAATTCTCAAGCACTACCCTCTTAAACCTGGTTAATTATTTCCCTTGAACCGAGGCAATCATATGGGTCGAACTGACCCAAATCAAAACTTAGTTTCATTTATTGATGCAAATCAGAGAAAGGATAACTTCATGAAAAAAAAAATTATTTGTATGACTGATTCTAAAACTTACATGAATAAGCTAAGAAAAATCAATTAACAATTTTTTAATTTGAAAAAGAAATTGACAAACACAACATAACACCAATCCGGTCACAAACCAGTCACTCTAAAAAATTAAAAAAATTAAAAAGAAAGGAGTAGAAGAAAATTATAAAAGAACAAAACGGAATGTAAAAGGGTGAAGCAGAAATACCTAAAACTCGGACCACTAGAAAATAAGGTCTGACTCTTCAGAAATCTTTCAATTTTGGCCCAATTCTATATTATTTGTGTGTTCTTAGCAAGAACACATGAATAAAATCAAAATAGGCCTAAACTGTTGACGAAACCTTCATTTAGATATTTTTGGGATTTTAGGGTTTCATTTCGATCTTAAATTCGAGAAGTTATAGGGTGATTTGAGGAAAAGGAATTGGGTATTTGGGAAGAGGGGGGAGAGGTGGTTATAGGGTGTTAATACTGAGGTGAATGGAGAAGGCGCCGCCACCGGAAGGCGGTGGGGAACGATGGCTGTTGTTAGGGTTTGGGTCATCTCTGAGAGAGAAGGGTGTGAGAGACGATGAAGGGGAGGGTTTTGAGAAGGGTAAGGGTTTTGGGGTTTGGGTATCTTAAATTGGAAAATTTAGTTAGGGCCGTTGGATTATGGGAATCCAACGACTCCGATCAAAGCTTTAAATAAAACGGGGTTGTTTGGTTTCAAGTGAGAGACCAGACTAGGTCAGGGGATGTGTCGGGTTATGGGTGAAGCGGGTAATGGTCGAGAATCTGGATTGTTTGATCACACTAATTCTACGATCCAGATTAAAATGACTGAAACGACATCGTTTGGATGAGGCTGGAGACGAACCAGGTTAAGGGCTGGTTTTAGGCTGGAGTGGGGCATGCTTTAGGTGTATTTTATTTGGGCTTCTTGAATTAAATTGAATTTGGCCCAATTTTGATTTCCTTCTTTTTTATTTAATTCTTTTTCTCTTCTATTTATTTCCAAATATTTTTTCAAAATTAAAACTAAAATCCTAAATTAAATTATAAAAATTCAAATCAACTTAAAAATACTAATTAAATCTAAATAATAATTATCACAAATAATTAAATACCAAATTAAAAGAAAATCGTAAAATTTTGACATTAAACACTAAAATGCAAAAATACGTTATTTTTTGTGGTTTTTTCATTTTTGTAAAACAACAATTTACTAAATTAACCCAAAAAATATAAAATCAAATCCTAATTGCAGATGCTATATTTTTGTATTTTTTAATGCATTAATAAAATTAACATGCACACAAAAATATGCAAACAATTAGGAAAATCGCATAGTAATTCCTAGAATAACACATAATTAAAGAAAATACCTAATTTTGGGAATTCTTTTGGAGTAATACGTGTGAGGTAAAAATCACGTACTCACAGCTGCCCCTCTTTGGCCGAAAATACGAAGGGTTTTCGTGCAAAGATAAGGTGAGCAGATACAAGCGATTTTTGCCCGTTTGAATACTCCGTGGGAAGCAGTTTTTTGAAATATTTGACCGAACCTCTGCTTCAAAGGTTTCCTAGATATCCTTGTCTATAAAGGAATTAGGTCAACGTAGTTCGGGAAGTTTCAGTAGCTGGAACTACCATGAAGCTATGATTTCACTGTTACTGCTATTGCTACTGCTGTTACTGCTTACTGACCTCCTTATTACACCGTGACAAAATGAAGAAGCTAGACTAAGATATAATCTATGGTTTACAAAGATTTATTTTCAAACTTGATCTTGTGACTGTTGTTGCCTTGTTGACTTGTATTTTCCTCATAAATTCCTTTGTTGCTGACTTGAATTGTATTTTTGAGATGCTTTCCCTTTTCTCCAGGCAGGTACCTGATTGTTGAACTTTTAATCGTCTTTCTTTGACCATTGTTGCCTTTCCTTTGTTCTTCAGGTGAGCTCATGATTGCCAATACTTGAATTGTGTTCCTTTCCTATGAAACACGAATTGTTTTCCTTTTTGAAACTTGAACTGTCTTCCTTTGACCATTGTTTCCTTCCCTCTATTCTCCAAGCGGGCTCCTGATTACCAACATTTAAACTGCTTCCCTTTTTTTTCCAGGTGGGATCCCGATTGCTAAAACTTTGACTGTATTCCCTTATTCTCCAGGTGGGCTCCTGATTGCCAAAACTCGAAATGTATTCCCTTGCTCTCCAGGTGAGCGCCTGATTGCTGAAACTTGAACTGTATTCTCTTGTTCTCCAGATGGGCTCCTAACTGCTAAAACTTTAACTGCCTTTCCTTGTTTTCCAGGTGGACGCCTGATTGATGATACTCGAATCTTCTTCTTGAAATGGTTTTCCTTTGACTTGTTCTCCCTCGTTTCTTTAGGTGGGTTCCTGACTGCTGAATCTTTAACGGCTTTTTCTTATTCTCCAAGTGGATGCCTGATTGCTAATACTTGAATTGTTGTTCCTTGTCTCCAAGTGGATGCCTGATTGCTAATACTTGAATTGTTGTTCCTTCTTCTCCAGGTGGACGCCTGATTACTGAATCTACAACTACTTTTCCTTGTTCTCCAAGTGGATGCCTGATTGCTGATACTTTAACTGTTGTTCCTTATTCTCCAGGTGGACGCCTGATTGCTAATACTTTTGTCAATCTTCCTTGAAACTTGATTTGTTTTTCCTTGTTCTCTAGGTGGGCTCCTGATTACTTGGTCATGCTTTGCTTTTTATTTTTAACATCCGTGTTGTCCTCCCCTATTCTTCAAACGGTCATCTAACTTCAACAAAATAGACAAAACAAAATAAAAATTTATGCCCCTAATTTGGTAGTCAAGCACATCTGTGAGTGTTAATTGAATCATTTTACCAAGTATTTTTAACAATCTGTAAGCTTGATACCATTATTCGGGAGGGTCCTGAAATTCTCTAGTGGAATGCCAATTTCAAAGCTACGTTACATTTTCTAAGTCATGATTTAATGAAACTTGTTATCTCACATGGTCTTAAAACTTCATCCCATTATCCAGGGGGTCCTGAAATTTCAAATTAGAGCATATCTTATGAATGACGTTTTTTTTTTGTTTTTACTATTTTTTTATTTATTTTTAGAGCGAAACTATACTCTCTTATAATAGAACTTACTTATCTAAGGGAATTCTTAAAGTCACATCCCATTATTCAGGCGGGTCCTGAAAACTCCTATGCAACTTTGAAGCCAACCTATATTTCTTTGGTGTACATTTATGCTATATTTGCTACTCATGATTGTTTTGGATTTTAGCCTCGATCCCATTTTGCAGGAGTGTCCTAAAAATCTCTAATTGAGACTTGTATTTAAGAATGAAAACTTCATACCAATTTATTTTTCACAAAGTAGAGCTTATGCTAGATCTTTTACTCATAAATTTTTTGAATTAAAGCTAAGTCCCATTATCCAGGACGGTCATGAAAATTTCCAATTAAATCGGGGGAAATATGGAAAAGGATGGTGTTTCTTCTTGGGGAAAAGGTTGAGGAAGCAGAAAATCATAGCCACCAGTCTGGGAAGGAAGAGAAGTCAGAATCTTTGTCCTCATGGGGTAAAAAGGTGGAAAAAGATGGTGTTTTTTCTTTCTTGGGGAAATAAAGTGGAAACGGGTTCTTTTTAGTCCCTTTGTTGGCCAGCCTGAGAGATCGAAGCTGTGAGGGTCTCGCAAATTATTCTGAAATCCGAGGCCTTTGGGGGTAATTCCCAAAATGTATCTCAAAAATGATATCTTCGAAGTTCCACTTATAATCCTCTGGGGTGCATTTATGCTAAATTCTTCTACTCATGATCATTTTAAATGTTAAACTAAGTCTCATTTTTCAGGAGGGCCCTGCGAATTTTGAGATCAAACCTGCCTGGTACTTGTTTTCCTTACGGAGTGTTTCCTGAAACAAATGCCATCTTTGCCCCTGTTTCAAATCAAAGAAAATCCTGTCAGTTTAAAACGTGGTGGTTAGTTGTGGCATTCTTGCTGGGGGTGGTTTTCTCTTTGCCATGCTTTGCTTCATTCGATTGCCTTGAACTGGTCGAAAGATTGTTTTGACCTACTGACTGATCCTTAACTGCAGGATCCCCAAATGTTGTTCTCCCCTTCTAACCTTTCTATCTGAACCCGTACATCTCCCACGACATTACTGAACCATTCCACCGATTTAACTTTTGCTTTCACTCTATGTCCTACTTTCATCATACTATCTCTGGCATGTCGTAGCTGCATCTTGCTTTATGCAATTTTGAAACTGGTAGTAAACTTTGAAATTCCTTCTTATTTGTTGAAACAAGGCTAACCTTGGAAGAGCTTTAGAGGAGTAAAATTAACAGAAATGAAATAAGACGATTTTGGGAATTATGAATAAAGAAGAAAAATCCAAATTTGGATGCCTGTTGGAGATAGGAAAAGAAAACTTATCTGAGTGGAGTTACTAACACCAATGATCATGGTGTGAATTTCGGATTAATCAGCCCAATCTATTTAACCAATCTCTTTTCCAATTGTTTTACTTTGTGCTCCAAGATCTTTATAACCCAATTGTTACTTTCCACCAACTTGCAGACCTTGTTCGGTTTGCAATGCCCTGAAGGGTTTTCACTGATAAACCTCTCTCATTTATTCATTCCTCAATTCCTTGTCACTTCATGGTGCCCGTGAAGGTTTTCACCAATAAGACTCTCTCATTTTTACATTCTCTCAGCTTTCGTCGCCTCATGGTGCCCATGAGAGTTTTCACCAATAAGACTCTCATTTTTTTATTTCACTTGCTTAAACTGAAGTGTTGCCCCTGATATGAATTCTCTTTACTTTCTTGACTTGGCATCTCTCGAAGACTGATCGGGAGGTCTTTCTTTGGACAATAATGCGGGCTCTTAGCTATGTTTGAAAAAAAAGGGTATTAAAAAGGCTCAAAGCAACTCAAATGGGTTAGAATTACAACTTTTGGAATCAGATTTCTTATCACAATCACAACTTCTGCTCCAGTTTCTTGCTTGGGGATATTTGCTATTTTATTTTATGATGACCGAGCTGTGAGTCCAAACCTGGAGTAGTTTCTTTATAAACCCGCACAAGCATTTCTACTTTGGATACGATTCTTTCTTTTAGCGTATCTATAGTCAATTGATTGAGCTTATTCCCCATATTAATGGAATTTAGATTTCTGGCCTGTCCAGCCCTAAAAGCCACAAGAAGGGCGATAGACAGGGTTAACCCTAGAG
>MU725478.1:42965-68261 GCA_026770625.1 Nicotiana glauca
CAAACCTGGAGTAGTTTCTTTATAAACCCGTACAAGCATTTCTACTTTGGATACGATTCTTTCTTTTAGCGTATCTATAGTCAATTGATTGAGCTTATTCCCCATATTAATGGAATTTAGATTTCTGGCCTGTCCAGCCCTAAAAGCCACAAGAAGGGCGATAGCTGCCTACGTATCTTTTGGTGACAAGAATCAGGTCAAACGGAGTTCATATCTGAATTTGTTTTCTTGTACTTTCTCTTTTTGCTTATTTTCTTTTCTCTATCTTTTCTTTCTTTTCCCTTTTTCTTTTTGTTATTGATTCCAAAAGAGGGTATGAAAGAAACAAATAAGGCTCAAAAAGGGGAACAAAGGGTAAAGTGTTTTGATAGCAGAATAAATTGCATTCGTCATTTCAATCTTCGAAACAATGCCAACTATGAACAATCAAAAATTGTACCAAAGAAATCATACATAATATCTCTTGACTGCATCAGAATTTATAGCCATATATATGCATTTACCTTCGATATATGTTAAACATAAAGCACTATTGGACAATATTCTGGCTACAACGAATGGCCCTTGCCAATTTGGGGTGAACTTGCCTTTTTCTTCAGCCTGATGTAGAAGGATACATTTTAGCACTTGCTGACCCACTTCAAACTTCCAGGGATTCACCTTTTTTTGTATGCTCTTTCCATTCTCTTTTGATATAACTAGCCATGACATACGGCTGCCAATCTTTTTTTATCAATCAAGCTCAACTGCTCCTAATGGGTTTTGACCCATTCATCATATCAATCCCAACCTCAGCAACAATCCAAAGGGACGAGATTTCAACTTCTGTAGGTATTACTTCTTTAGTGCCATATACCAACAAATTAGGAGTTGCACCTACTGAAGTAAGGACACTGGTGCGATAACCCAACTATGCAAATGGTAATTTTTTGTGCCATTGTTTGGAACCTTGTACCATTTTCCGAAGTATCTTCTTTATGTTTTTGTTGGCTGCCTCAACTGCTCCATTTTCTTTGGGACGATATGGGGTGAAATTGCGATATGTAATCTTAAACTGTTGACATACCTCTTTTATCAAATTACTGTTAAGATTAGCACCATTATCTGTGATAATCACCTTTAAGATTCCAAATCGATAGATTATATTTGAGTGAACAAAATCAACCACTGATTTCTTGGTTATAGACTTGAAAGTTTTAGCCTCAACCCACTTGGTGAAATAATCAATGGCTACCAGAATGAAACTATGCGCGTTGGATGCTGCTGGCTCAATTGGTCCAATAACATTCATGCCCCAAGCAACGAAGGGCCATAGTGCCGACATCGTGCACAATTTCGATGGTGGATAATGAATCAAATCCCGTGTATCTAGCACTGATGACATTTGCGCACGAAACTGATACAATCTCGCTTCATGGTGAGCCAATAATAACCTGCTCGGAGAATTTTCTTTGCCAACACATAACCACTCATATGTGGTCCACAGACTCCCAAATGTACTTCGAATATGATGGACGTAGCTTGTCTAGTATCTATGCATCTTAACAATCCAAGGTCTGGCGTTCTTTTATACAAAACTCTTCCACTTAAGAAAAATCCACCTGTCAACCGTCGAAATGTTCTCTTTTGATCCCTGGTGGCTTGCACTGGATACATCCCCATTCTGATGTACTCCTTGATATCGTGGAACCATGGTTCACCATCAAGTTCTTCTTCAATCATGTTACAGTAGGCATGCTGATCTCGGACTTGAATATGCAAAGGATCGACATAAGCTTTGTCTGGATGGTGCAACATTGATGCCAGGGTAGCCAAAACATCAGTAACCTCATTATAGACCCTTGGAATATACATGAACTCCACTGTTCAAAATAGTTGACAAAGATCATGCAAACATTGTCGGTACGGTATGAGCTTCAAATTTTATATTTCCCATTCTCCTTGAATTTGATGTACTAGGCGATCTAAGTCTCCCAAGACCAAGACTTCCTGAACATCCACGTCTACAGCTAGCCTTCGAATCAAAATACATGCCTCATATTCAGCCATATTGTTGGTGCAATAAAATCGAAGCTGAGTCCTAATAGGATAGTGATGCCCTGTTTTAGAAATAAGCACAGCCCCTTTTCCATCATGGTTTTACAATTTGCTCTAGTTCATCGATAGGCATCACCTATTCATCGGGAAAATAAATTTTCAATGGCTCGTACTCATCATCGATCGGGTTCTCGTCCAAACGATCGGACAATTCTTGGGCTTTTATCACAGTCCGAGTCACATAGATGTTGTCAAACTCCGTGAGCAAAATCTACCACTTTACAAGTCTTCCTGTAGGCATAGGCTTTTGAATGATATACTCCAACGAGTCCAAGCGCGAAATGAGGTAAGTAGTGTAGGATGGAAAATAATGTTTTAATTTCTGTGCTACCCAAGTTAGGGCGCAACATGTCCTTTCCGGGTTAGTGTACTTAACCTCATAAGCCGTGAACTTCTTGCTAAGATAATGGATGGCCTGTTCCTTCCTGCCAGTGATGTCATGTTGTCCCAATACACAACCAGATGAATTTTCCAGGACTGTCAAGTAAAGAATCAAAGGTCTCCCTGGTTCTACTGGGACCAATACAGGTGGATTTGACAAGTATCCCTTTATCTTGTCGAATGCTTCTTGACACTCATTAGTCCATTTGACCGCATCGTCCTTCTTCAGCAACTTGAAGATATGTTCACAGGTCATCGTGAGCTGAGCAATAAACCTGTTGATATAGTTCAACCTCTCTAACAGACTCATCACCTCAGTCTTGTTCCTCGAAGGTAACAATTGTTAGATAGCTTTGATCTTTGATGGGTCCAATTCAATGCCTCGCTAGCTGACTATAAATCCCAACAGCTTTTCGGATGGAACACCAAATGCGCACTTGGCAGGGTTAAGCTTAAGGGTGTACCTGCGAAGCCTCCAGAAGAATTTCCTCAAATCCTCGACGTGGTGGGCCTGCTGCTTTGATTTTATGATCACATCATCTAAGTACACCTAAATCTCTTTGTGTATCATATCATGAAACACAGTAGTCATCTCCCTCATGTATGTTTCCCCGGCATTCTTCAAACCAAATGGCATTACCCGGTAGTAATAAGTTCCCCATGGCGTGATGAATGCTGTCTTTTTTGCATCTTCCTCATACATTAGAATCTAATAATACCCAACATAGCAATCCATAAAAATCCAATCTCACACTTGACAGAATTATCGATCAAAATATGGATATTGGGCAGTGGGAATTTATCCTTCAGACATGCTTTGTTGAGATTGCGGTAATCGATGCATACCATTAGAATCTAATGATACCCAACATAGCAATCCATAAAAATCCAATCTCACGCTTGACAGAATTATCGATCAAAATATGGATATTGGGTAGTGGGAATTTATCCTTCAGACATGCTTTGTTGAGATTGCGGTAATCGATGCATACTGTGATCTTGTCGTCCTTCTTCGGCACTGGCACAACATTAGCTAACCAAATAGGATATCGTGTGACCCGAATGATCTTTGCATCCAACTGCTTGGTGATTTCTTCCTTAATCTTCACACTTACATCAGTTTTGAATTTCCATAATTTTTGCTTGACAGGAGGAAATGTTTGATTAGTGGGCAATATGTGGACCACTAAATCAGTGCTTAAACCCGGCATGTCGTCATATGACCACGCAAAAACATCTTTGTATTCAATGAGTGCTTTGATTAACTCTTCCCAAATCTTTGGTTTAAGATGGATGCTTATTTTAGTTTCTCTGATATTATTCGTGTCTCCTAAATTGATTGCTTCTGTACAATTCATGTTGGGTTTGGGTTTTTCTTCAAAGTGAATTAACTCCTTACTAATCTCTTCTAAGGCTTCATCCTCATCATATTCTTATTCTTATTCACAATCTACTTCTTGAACTATTATTTCAGAATCAGATTGATTTTTCAGACTAGACTGAGGATTCCTTATGCATGCCATGTCGTTAGAACCAACATAAAAAGAACTTTACGGTAAAGAAAATAAAAACAAAAGGGAAACTATCAAGAATGATGAAGAAAGGGAAACTGCATTTCACTGAATGATGAAAGATAACAAGGTTTGCACACTTCAAACAGACTGAAAGATAAAAATTTGGATTATAACCCTGGAATAACCCAAACAAATTGAAAGGAAATCAAAATAAACTACCAAGAATTCTTTCAAGTAGGGAGAGGAGTGGCTTTCCAATTATTAAGCTTTGTTTCTAGCTTGATGAATTGAATTTCTGTGTTGCTAGGACCTTCACCATTCTCCACCATGTTCACACCATCGAACAACTTCTCAAATCTTTCAATTAGTTCCTTGTCAGGATCAACCATAACACTGGGAATTGTTGTTAGCTGTCGTTTTCTGGTACCGGACTTGACAAATGATTTGGAGAGACGTGGGACTGGCTTTGGAAGGACCCATGTCTTCTGTTTTACCTTTCTAGATCTTCTTATATTTGTGGCAGTGGGCTTAAATCCTAGACCAAACATTCCTAAGTTTTCAGGAAGAGACACCGGCTGTATGATGCCTTGCAAAGATGAGCCCAAACCTTTACCAAGCACAAAACCATTCTTCAACATTTCATAGGCCACCATGACTGATGCAGCAATTATCTTCGGAATTGGAATGTATTTCCCCTCTTGAACCTTCTCGACCAGCATCATGTCAAAAAACCTAGTAGACCCATGGTCCATTGTCATCTTCCTCTTTGATGAATGGTACGATGGCGTCGTTGTGATTGCACAAACTGTCTTCACCGTGCACAACTATTTCCTGTCTATCTCATTCAAATTTGACCATTTGGTGTAGTGTTGATGGGACTGCTTTAGCAGCGTGAATCCACAGTCGACCTAACAGCAGATTATAGGAAACAACTATATCCAGTACTTGAAACTCAATTGTGAAATCAACTGGCCCAATCGTCAGCTCCAGTACAACGTACCCAATTGAATCTTTATCTCCTCCATCAAATCCCTGGACACAGATACTGTTCTTATGAACCCTCTCATCTTCCACTTTAAACTTGCTTAGAGTGGAGAGAGGACAGATGTTTGCACTTGAACTGTTTTCAATCAATATCTGGGTCACCACAGAGTTCTCACATTTCACCGTAAGGTAAAGGGCTCTGTTATGCTCAGTACCCTCTACAGGCAATTCATCAATGGAAAAAGTGACTCCGTTTACTTCGAATATTTTGTTGGCTATTTTTTCTGAATGATTCACTGAGATCTTATTTGAAATGTGCGCTTCATTCAAGATTTTTATTAAAGCTCGATGGTGCTCATCAGAGTGGATTAGTAATGACAATAGCAAAATTTGAGCAGGCATCTTTCTTAATTGTTCCACGATAGAGTAGTCGTGTAGCTTCATCTTTCTAAAGAATTCCTCTGCTTCTTCTTCAACTATGGCTTTCTTTGCCAGTGCCGGATTATCTTTAGATTTTCTTAACTCCTCGGGAGTCAAGCCCTGGGCTTCACAGACTTCTTCTTTGACTTCCTTCCTTTTATACATCACTATCACCCGTTCAAATTCCATGGAATAGCCTTGCTGTTGATTATCGGTAACTGGGTCACCAGCCTTATAATAACCTGAACTATGCGGGAGCCTTCCACGATTATGACAGGTTTTCTAGCTGCTCCTGGTGCAATCACCTTCACTTTTTCCTGTTTCATTGCAACCTTGCTTGAAAACCCTTTCTCAACTGCCACGGATAGCTCAACACTCCTTTTTCTCGACTTGAGCACCGATTTCTCACTTGCTGATTGCTCAACTATCTTGACCACACTGGACCGAATCATTATGATGGTTTGTGATGGCTTCCTGGGCTCCCCCTCCTCACGCATTATTTCAATCATATTTGCCTCCTGATGGGCTGGCATTGGATTACTGTTAATATTGGGTGTCACGGGAGCTTGAACTTTAATTCTATTGGTATCAATAGCTCATGTATTGCACTTTTTAAGTGCCAGCACTTTTCTGTGTCATGACCTGGAGTACCAGAACAATACTCATAGCTAACAGAATAGTCAAGCTTTTTTAGAGGAGAATTTGGCTACTTGGACAGTATCGGCCTTAGCATATCTAACTGTCTTAGCCTGTGGAACAGACTAGTGTATGACTCTCCCAACAAAGTAAAGGTTCTCCTTTTCTACAACCTTTCACCTTGAATGCTTGACTAGGCCAGAAACTTGGTCTGCGAGGATTTTGGTAGGCTCGTAGATGAGGATAAGTATTTTATGGAACGGGAGCACGCCATTGCGCGTGGGCAGAAGGTTGGTTATATGCTTGTGCATGGTGGACGGAAAAATAAGGTTCTGGTAGGGGATAGTAGTGTTAGGGTGGATTGTGGTGGTAAGTTTGTTGGTGGGCTCAGGGTTGATTGTAGTGGTAAGGTGAGCCTCAGGATCCAAACCAAGTTCCTGAATCAGCCATTGCCGCGTCCTCTTTATTCTTTTTCCCAATCCCTCTTATGTCGCCCTGAATATCCTGAGTGGTTGCCTTGATAGCCGAATAGCTCAGGATTTTATTCAACTTTATCCCTTCTTCTACCATGCCCCCCATTTTCACCACCTCGTTGAATGACTTCCCTACAGCTAAGACCAGATGGCCATAGTAGGTAGGTTCTAAGGCCTGTAAGAAATAATCTACCATCTCACTTTCTTTCATTGGGGGGGTCTACTCTTGCTGCTTGCTCCCTCCATCGGAAACCATACTCTCTGAAACTTTCACTGTGCTTTTTCTCCAGTTTAGTTAAGGACAGTCGATCTGGAATGATCTCAAGATTGTACTAAAAGTGACAAGCGAATGCTTGCGCCAGATCACCCCATGTGTACCATCTTCTATGATCTTGCCGGGTATACCATTCCAATGCTGATCCACTCAAATTCTAACTGAAATAAGCCATTAACAATTCATCTTTTCCTCCCGCTCCCCTCATCTTGCTGCAAAAACCTCTCAAGTGGTCTACTGGATCACCGTGCCCATTGTACAAATCAAGCTTGGGCATCTTAAAACCTGCCGGTAATTGCACATTCAGAAACAGACATAGGTCCTTGTTGGCCACACTTACTTGACCTCCCAATACTCGTATGTCTCTAAATGATAATTCTAAGCTTTTAACTTTCCTGAACATATCCTCTTGTTCGGGATTTTTTGATGGTTTTTCAGCTTCTATCGGGAGGTCAAAGTGAGGAGTATAGGAATGGGTTTCTGGAGCTTTGAAAGTGGGATCCGAGGGGTAGTATTGGTTGTCCTGGGCCTAGAATATAGGCTCGCTGGAAGATCTTTGGAGTGTAGCTGGCAGAGGTGCTACGAAGACCGGAGTTACTGGTGGAGAAGGGTATGGAATTGATTTAGGTGGTGGAGATTGTGGTGTTGAGAAGGGGTGCCCCAGTAGTGTTGGAAATTGGGAAAGCTCGGGGACAAATTGGTAGCAGGATGATCTTGAGATTGAGCCAGTGGTGAGGTGAAGGCAGGGTTAGACGGGTAAGTCGGTAGTGATTGTCCTTTAGCTCAGCCCTGATATATTTAGGCCATTTGATGTTTCAACTTGTACATCTCTTCTTTCATTGTATTAACATCCAACTCATCTCCCTCTCTCGAAGGATCTATGACACCAGTGTCTACATCTGGGTTAGACATGATTATTTCACCTTTGGATCTGGTTTGGTATGGGTGGGTTGCCAGTATGCTAAGTGTACTAGCAACTGCTTGATTTCTGAAAATATCAACAAAACTTGTTAGTGATTAGAGCTTAACAGATGGGCAACCGCATATAGGAATGCAATGCACCTAAGAAATTAGTCATTTCTATCATGTACTTGCTCGGTTGCTTGTGTCATCCCGGCTTTTCCATTTTATGACCTCTTCTTTTATTGTCACTCAAGCCTATCTTTTATTCCCCCATTTTTTCTTTTTCCATTTTATCTTTTTTTATTTTGGTTGTGGTCGAATCCTATCAAGATTGTCTACGTATCTTGACCCTGCATGAATCAGACCAAATGTAGATTTGGCGAATAAGTGTAAAATAACTAATAAAATGTTTTGGATTTTTTTCAAATCTTCTATAAAAAGAAAAATGTGTTTATTAAAATGACACATTTTATTACAAAATTAACATACTCTAATAGCAAGATAACAATATAGCCTAAAAATAGACTAATAGACTCTGACTGACCGACTTGAAGACAAACGGATAGCCTCCAACAGAATGACAATACAAATTCAAAAAGTCATGAATACATTAATGCTTCAAATGCTCCTAGTGCCCGTGGGACCTCATTCGGTCTCGACACGGGCCTGTATGCAAGATCCCTTTGGAGACTCTCCAAGTTACTCATTATCTGGCGAACTAACGTCATCACTGCAGCGAAGAAGGTGGTAAGATTCATGTCCTCACATGATTGGCATTTCACAATAATATAGTCAGCAATGGCTCTGATCCTCTCTCGAATTATACACTTTTCTAGAAGCAACCGCCCGACCTGTTGATTCCGAGCTTTCAACACCTGAGTGTCGTGATGGTTTTGGTTTTGCAAATGTTGTATTTTTTCCTCCAACTGAGCCATTAAATCATAACAGTGTGCCCTATCAGCTTTAAGGACTTGCTTGGCCATCTCATTCTCGAGGGTAGTTACTTTTCTCTTCAGACTGGTGATTGTTCCTTGATAAGTCCTTTTCATTTGTCGCACAGACCGTGCCCCCACTTCCTTTCGAATTCAGATTTTTGCTAGATTGGCCTTAGACTTTTCTAGGTCATCTTGAAACTCATAGGCTTTCTTTCTCATCCCGTCTATAAGCCTTTCATCCGCTCGTCTTCTTTCCCGGTTTCTAGCAACTATTTTGATCTTTTGAATTTGGGTTTAAAGGGCTTCATTTTTGTGAGTTAGCTTCTTCTTCTTTCCTTCATCTGCGGTGGCTTTTAAACCTTTCTCAAACTGAAGGTCCATGACTTGTTTTTTTAGTTCTCTGAACTCATTTTATTTGGCCAGCCAATTACATTGCTCATGTGATGCCTCGACAAATTCTTGAAGGTGTGGTCTTTTGGCTGGTCTTCTAAATTCAACCTCCATTTTATACCAAGAAAGGTATTCTGGTGCAACTTCACCTTTGGACAGATCATATACCTGAGTGTTTGCCATCAAATATTGACAATCGCTGCAAATTTGGCGGACTACTGCTTCATGAAACTGACCATTGGGACCGATCTCGACCACATGGTAACTAATGTCTTCATCCTTGGGAACCATTTGATATCTCCCTAATTGTCTCAAGACCCGGTATGGGGAATAAGGCTGGATACTCCTGAGACTCATCAAAAGGAAATTAGTCCCGGTAGCTGGCATGTATATGATCTCATCTACGGGAAGCCACCCGAATGTCCATTCTATTTGACTTCCATTGATGGAACAGAGATGTGATACCCATTCTGTGACCCCTTCTGGAAAACTGAATCCATCAACTCTTGTATGGAATTCCTCTATGCAGCTTTTCTCAGTCGACCCATAATCATGTATTGAATACAATGACATAGATGTTCGATCATCCACATTTGTAATAACAAGTTGCACCCTTCAAAGAAGTCTCCTCCAGCTTTGCATGCTATGAGAGCGCAAAAGATTTAAGATATTATCATGGGCGTGAGGGTACTTTTAGCCTGAGTAAGAAAAATGCCGACAACACCAGCTATTTGTATATTGATATTCCTATTTTCCGGGGAAACACCAAAAGGCCCAGGAAGACCACCATAAATGCAAAATACTTGTGCTCTTCCCAATTGAGGCGGTTCCATTTGCTACAAATTTTGTTTTTTGGGTTGTTGAACCCCCCTATATGACCATATCTCTTGTATATAAACTGTTGAGTACAAAAACTAACTGTCAGATCTAGGTTGTGGACCCCCTGCTTATCTTTAATGAGTCTAGGAATCTGTGTACCGCGACGACCCTTGCTGCAATCAAGTACTGGTGTCTCAAAGGAACTTTAGGACCCCCAATATATCCGGATATTTCTTCTAAGGTTGGGGTGAGTTCAAAATCTGAGAAATAAAATACGTTGTGGGCCGGGTCCCAGAATGTAACCAACACCTTTATGATGTCCCCACTAGGGTTAATCTTCAATAACCCGGTGAGGCCTCCCAAGTATGATTTAACCTTATCTTGCCCTGATTCACCTAGATCATTCCACCACATATGCAACTCCAAAGGGATCTTGTTCAAGACTGTTATTGGAAAATATTGATTCGTGCTCATTCTACACATTTATTAGGGTGGTTAAGAAAAATCCTTATTCAATTGAAAAAAATCACGGCTGACATTTTTTTATATTTTCATTTTTAAAGTAAAAATCTGGCTTTGCAAATACAGCCTTTTAGCAATTCCGGGGGAAGATTTTAAGGATGTGCTTGCTAACCAACCAAAAATTTGAAAAGGAGACCAAAGACGACTATTCTTGCAAAACATTCTTTCGGCATCCTTTTGGGGATATTCAGCTATTTTTGACAAGAATGGCATCACCTTTGCAATAAAATTAAAATTTTGCCTATTTTTGTAAAAAGCAAGTTGGACTCGATGGAGGTTGCCTACGTATCTCACACCCTGTGAGAATCAAACTGGGCGTATTTCTGGCAATTTTGACAAGATGAAACCAACTACATTTTTCCTTTTTAACCAGAATTTCCCATTTTTACTCTTTTTTCTTTTTCTTAAAAATAACAAAATTCCCCTTTTTTGAATTTTGGCAGAGTTTCAGTACCATTAGGTGATTACCTCACCTAGCCCTCATATTGCTATATTTTTTTTTCAAATTTCTCTATCACTCAAAAGTCGGTCGGCATACAAATCCAAAGCAAATGAATGCACAAGTAGTAAGTAAGATGCATCATATTGGTCTTTTTATTTCAGGTATACCTGTCCTAGACAGACCCAACCCCTGTGTTGAGTCTCCAAAGTCAAATGCACATGATGCAAACAATTATTACTACTAGGAATCCGACATGAGGCTGAGTTATTCTAGGTTCAAAACCTGGGTATTTGTTCTAGACTGTGTACCCGAGCAGACAACTCGAGCCGAGGAGGGGGGTTACGTACGGGAAACCAAAAGGTCATCCGGCTTAGTAACTTGTCCGAGTCTCTTTATTATTTCAAGGTATGACACTAACAGAATAGGGAGTCTCGATCAGCAAGCACATCCCCGAAGATGAGAAGACAAGAGTTTCGTAACAGTTTATATATAGTTCAGATAATATCAAAGTGGTAAAAAGCAACATTTTGCACATTAGGCCCAAACATGTAATAAAACCACATAAATAAACAAAAGCCAATTATAACAATTATTCAAAGCTCAAATTCTTGAACCCTGAACCAGAAGTTTTGGGTTCTTGTCCCCAGTAGAGTCATCAGAGTGTCACACCTCCTTCCTACACCCGGAAGGTATAAGGGAGATTTTCCAACTAAAGGACAATCGAAACGGAATTATAGTATTAAGAGATTCAGAGTCTCCACTTGGGATAATTCATGGTGTCCCAAGTCACCAGTGAAATCCCGAATCGAGGAAAAGATTGACTCTGTTTTATAGTCCGCGAACCAGAAATCCAGGTAAGGAATTCTGTTAACCCGGGAGAAGGAGCTAGGCATTCCCGAGCTCCGTGGTTCTAGCACGGTTGCTTAACTGTTATATTTGTCTTAATTATCTGATTTAAAATATTTTAGATCTATGTGCAATTTTTACTTTAAAACTGCTTTTATTTAATTAATTTTTTAAGAAACGTTCAACGTTATCATAAATATGTTTTGAACCACGCCACATAAATACACTTGTGGCCTGCAACATATTTTATCTAATATTATTAAGATTTGATTTTGGGTCACATAAATGCGCACTCAAAATTAGGAAAGTAAATTATTAAAATAACGTGCCGAAAGCAACTACACGTTTGCGACTTTGCCAGGGCCATAGATGATTTAGATTATTTATGGCATACTTTAAACCTTTTCTATAAGTGTTAGTTCTTAATTTTATCTTACGAGGGCCATAACTTATAAATTTTGTTTGGCATGACACACCACACTTATTTTTACAAAAGGAAGTTGCATTTTTATTTTAACAATTGATCACAATCTATTAATTATTAAGAAAATTTTGCCGGAGTTGTGCGGTCGCATACACAATCACAATAGATATACTAAGAGCATGCCCCAAAAGTAGTGATCAAAATAATAAAGCAGTACCAAATACGACCCTGCCCAAACCCAAAGCTATATTTCATATCCTTTTCATTTAAAGAAAAACTTTAAACCTATCCTAATACATCTTCAAAATAGTACGTTATTTACACCAAATAAAAAAAACTAGTAGCAGCACGATATTAAAGTCTAAAGAAGGCTAGAAACCAAAAAATAAAAGTACGATGAATCCTTTAGGTAGCCCTCAAATGAAATGTCTTCTCCTATAGGAAAAGCTTATTCAAACTTCAAACAGTAACACATCTTGAAGCAAATCAAATTATGATACGAAAACCACATATTTATAATTCACAACTTAGCCACTCTACATTTCTATCCAATTTATCCCACAAAACCTGCAATTTCTTCCCTTGAAATACATCACAAGCAAATAAAGTTTGACTCCTCAGGCAAGGACCCATATCAAACGAGTACAAGTTCCCATTTTCCAACAACACGACACACTCTTCTCTCAAATGTGGACTTCAACAAGCACGAGAAATAGTACAACCCTTAACAAATTTTTATCAGCATTATCCACATAATCTACCATAACACTATCAACATCTATAATCCCCATCTTCACACTATACCAATGAACAAAATACAAAGCACAAACCAATAAATACCCAAAAATAGATAAATAAGCAATATCATCAATTTCGCTAACAATACGTGGGTTCACTACTAACCTCAAAATTGTCACGACCCCAATCCTGGTTGTGATGGCGCCCAACACAATTCCTAGTCAAGCCCGACCAATTACACTCTCAATCCGAGCATGAAGCTCAAAATAATTATTTAAAAATCATTAAAAACAATGAAACTAAAATATTAAGCTGATTGATAGATATAAGCTGAATATCACGATAACACGGAATATACTCCCAAAGACCTGGGGGTCATGAGTCTAGAGCCTCTAACAATACAGTGTGACAAGACTCCAAATAATACAATGTCTCAAAACTGCGGAAAGATAATAAAAGGGATAGGGGAGGAGTCGAGTCCTGCGGACGTCAGGAAACTAACTGATAACTCCGAATAAACTCTGAAATCAGCAAAAGCTCAGCTAAACTCCCGAGATACCTAGATCTGCACACATGGCACAGGGAGTAAAGTGAGTATTTCCAACTCGGTGATAATAAGTGTAAATAATAACTGAGCGGTAAGAAATCACGTAAGAACGCTCCATCATGCTATATAGTACAGTACAACCTTTTGAACAAAATAGTAAAACCGTGAAAATACTTTAAAAACATCTAGATCAGTTTAAAATCTCTTTTAAAAATATTCATCTTCCAACAGTAGGCATATGAATGCGATATCAGTTAGTGCAAGTCCACACACAAGTCATCCCTTCGGGCACAACACTCTATTTACAAATAACACCAGGATATCTGGTACACAATGCAAGAAATAACATGGATGCCAATGATATGAGAGTGCTAAATGTCATGCCACGTAGTACAAATAGGAATCAATGCGTGAATGCAATGCAGTGCACATGACCGCTGCGGCGTACAACCCGATCTATTTGGTTACTCGCGCTCACTATGGAGGTTCAAACTCCGGAGGGGCTCCTACAGCCCAAGCGCAATATCAATATCACACTGTAATGACGTGCAGCCCGATCCATAATCAGTCCAGAAATGCACGTGCAACACTGCTACGGTGCGCAGCCCGATCCACACTCAGTCCAAATATATGCACGTAAGCCACACGGGCATAGTCAACTTTACCATTTTCAGTTCCTATTATTAGAAATTATAGCTTAAGTGTTTAAGACTTTAGAAATTTACTAATCATTTCGAGACAGTGTTTAACTCAGGACTGATATCATGAAAACATGCTAAGCATCATGGAAACAGTGACAATAATCCCTAAGGGATCCAAATAATCGGCACGAAGCCCAAAACATGGCAATCAGCCCAAATCATGATAGCATCAAGTAGTTTTCAGTCAATCACATAGTAAAATAAACTACCGGGATGGACCAAGTCACAATCCCCAATGATGCTCTACCCCACGCTCATACATGGCGTGCAATCACCACAATACAGCACTATGATGTGCAAATCCGGGGTTTCAAACCATCAGGATATCATTTACAAGTATTACTCACCTCGAACTGGTGAAATCTCTAACTCGCGATGCCTTTTCCCCTCAATTCAGCATCCACGCACGTCGAATCTAACCAAAATCATAGCGAATGTGTTACAATATGCTAAGGGAACAATGCCCAATCGAAAACAATTGAAAAATATCAAAAATCTCGAAACTAGCAAAACCCGAGACCGGGCCCACTTCTCGAAAAATTACAAAACTCACATTAACGGAATCCTCATATCGCCACGAGTCTACCCATATCAAATTCATCAAAATCGAAGTCCATTTGACCCCTCAAATTCCAAGTTTACACTTTCTTAGGTTTCAAGCCCTAACTTCCATTTTTAACCATTAAATCCTTGAATTTTTAGTGTTTAAATCATTGTTTTTGCACCATAACAACATAATTCGAGTCTATAAATTCATACCTGATGGAATCCCCTTCGAATCCTCTCCAAATCACCCAAAATCGCCTTATCTGAAGTCCCAAAATATTTGTTCTTTCAAAATTCGCGAAGAGGACTTAACTTAAATCTGTGTAGGTCTTTTCGCATTTGCGCTTCATTTTCCGCTTATGCGGTCACCGCTTTGGCGATTTCGAACCGCTTCTGCGGTTATTCTCAAAGCTGCCCAGACCGCTTTTGCGATCCAATTCACGTGTTTGCGGTCTCCATTTTTGCGAAAAGCCTTCCGCTTTTGCGGAAGCTGCCCAGGTCTCAAGGGCCACTTTTGCAATCTCCCTCACAGCATCTGCGGAACCGCTTATGCGGTCCCTTTTCCGCAGATGCGGAAGTACCAGGTACCAGAACTCTAAAACATGCCAAAACTCCAAAACTCTCTGTTTAACCATCCAGGCTCAACCCGAGGCCCCCGGGAGCTCAACCAAAAGCACAGACATGATCTAATACTTCATTCAAACTTGCTCGAATCATCAAAACGCTAATGTTAACATCAAAATCCTCAATTATGATCAAATCAAAGCCTAAATTTCCTAAAAACTTCCTAATTGCGTATTCGATCAAAAACCCGACCTAAACACCTCCGAATTACCTGAAACTTTACACACATATCCAAAATCACCTAACGGAGCTGCTGCAACTCTTGGAATACCATTCCGACCCTCGGATCAAAATCTCATCTATCAACCGGAATTCGCCAAAATTCAAACTTTGCCAATTCAAGCCTAATTCTACACCGGAACTCCAAATTCAATTCCGATTTCACTCCTAAGTCACAAATCATCCCCCGAGGCTAACCGAATCATCAGAATTCACATCCGAGCCTCCTAACTAAATAGTGAACTTCCGGTTGACTTTTCCAAAACAAGCTTTCCTTTAAGAGACTAAGTGTCTCATTTCCAATTAAAACCAATCCAATTCTACCCGATCAACTCAAATTCTTATATTTAAACATAGTGAAGCATAATATGAGGGAAATGGGGCGGTAAATCACGTGACAACGAGCTGAGTCGTCACATCCTCCCTAACTTAAACAAACGCTCGTCCTCGAGGGTGCCCAGAGTTGTACTAGAAGCCAACCAATAGCTGAATGACCTTACCAAGCATATACCCGGGGTGATCCCTCGTAACCCTATCTTACATAGGTCTGATAATACAACTCCGCTGAAATTTCACAATCCATCTAGGCCATAAACCGTAGGACCACATTGCACCTTCCAAAATCATACTCAAAATCAGAACCTCACGTCAATATTCAGAATAAACTCGAACCAGCTGTAATAAACCATGCCTGCAACCTCAGGTGAAATCATACAATATATCACACAATCCAATACTCGAAACGCTAGTCACTATTCACAACAATTGCCCCCAATACTCGATTACTGATAGGAACCTCTTATTAGCTAAAGTTTCGCTCTAACACTTTCGTATCCTGCCAAATGATGATGAAACGCGCGGTAAACCATAACCATTTCTCAGACCAATCATCCATGAAGGCATTTCTTCCCTTTTGACTAATACCACAATAGCTTCCGAGCTCGACCTCGATATTATCCTTTTAACAAGTCAAGATCAAATCTGATCGTATACATTAATGATTTCAAAGATCTCTTCTGACCAAACATACCACTCTGGTGATATAACACCTCATCACAGGCCAAAGCCACAACTTGCATAATCCACGCGCCAATGGTGGGCGGTCTGAACATACTCAAATCATGACAAATAGCTCAAACAAAAGAGCTGTAACTCAAATTCCTCGGTACCATCACAACCCCCAAGGTTGGGACCCCGTCCCACATCATAGAAATAGAATACATGTATCTACCCCAAAGGGTCTAATCTCCAGTAGCCTCGCTACAATGCACGATCTTATCCAAACACTATTACACATGAAGCACCTCAAGTCACCGTGCTCAAAAGTAGATAGCCAAGCACAGATTGGTGTCTGAAACCAAGCAATCCATCACACCCATGGTGAAGTAAGTAATATAAACCCTTCAATCCTGAAAGGACATAACCGATGCGCCATTCGCCAAGCAACACCCAGTGCGGACTTTCTTTAGAAATCAGGAAGAAGGGCATACAAAATAACATATGGAAAACGATTCTCAACATCACACTATTGCGGTGTGCAACCCGATCCAGATAACATACCAATGGCGGCGTGTCTCCCGATCCATACATATATCTCACATAGGGAGATGCACATCGAGCCAAATTTGCTCATTACAACAAAATATTGAGTGCCTAACAATATTTACATATAGCATCGTAAGCTACAAAAATCAAACACAACCGAGGTCCTTCCCCCTCAACTTCCACTATGAATCTTGATAGCACCGCACTATGCCCACAGTCCAAAAATCACAATGCCTCACAGCACCAAAAAAGCAACTCATAGATCTTCCTAGATCACTAACAAGCTCAATAACGAGAGATTAAACTTATCCCTCACCAATACATCTCAAGGCCAATCAAGCCATCTCAATCTGAATACGTAGCCAATCAGCTTACCAACAAACTCATTACCAAGAAGCCTGAAGCTGCTTCTTCCACTACTATAACTCATACCGGAGTCATACGATACGGTGCCCGACACCAAATCAATATCGAAATCCGCAATCTCGCCCGACGACATGCCCGACCACAAGAAATGCATTTGAAAAACAGTCCCTCAATACCGGAACTGAATCAATGGTAGAACCCTATATATTGACATATGTCACAAAGGCCCAATTAAGGAAAGAAATCCTTCCCAGCCATCCGCTGATCTTTGGAATACAAACCACTCTGCTATACCATAGTCTGATGCACCTCGCCACGCAACCGATGGCATTTTCGACATAGCCCATAGCACAATAGTCTAGAACAACCCACATTGCGACAACCAATCTACAGCTCAGCATCATATATAAAATCTAACATACCAACAAAGAAGGACCTACTCGGGCCTCCAATCCCAATAGTCGCTAATAGTACCAATACACACTATCCACATAGCACATAAATTACTATGCCTGATCCCAAGTTCTGCAGTATAAATACATATTACCCCTTAAATACCCAGTCATTCCTTGAAGATATTCTAAAATTCTCTTGTGCCGTCAACCACACTCAGATATCAACAGTTGATCTATCAAGAAAAATGCTGCAACACTACCGAAGTGCCATCAACTTAATCACATTCCCCTTTTTTCTTAAACATATACCCTTGTCAAATCACTATGATTAGCAATATCGTTTCCTTATCATATGAGGATCATTCACCCAAATCCTCTACAACATAACGCATATACCATACCATATTAGGATAACATGAGAACTTTATCTCCCTTCCGCGCCACAGACATCGACGCACTCAACTAGTCAAGAACTTTCATTGATCCCATTTAGAAGAAAAATCATTACACACTCCATTCTTTGCAAACCCATAAGAAATATACTCATCTTCATACCATGGTAAAACCCAACAAGAACATCTCTGCCAACTCCATGTGTACAATCTAAACTGCCAGGACTAAATCCTTCTATCTAAATCGAGCTGAGCAAGCCGTCAAAACTCGAGAGCATTGCTACAAATTGTCTGTAAAAGCCCATTACTTCAAACACATACAAGGAATTAATCATATCTTTCCCATACCGATTCGGTCTATTATCAAGTTATTCCTTCTATCAAATTTCTCTTTTTTATTCATCATCCACTTGATATTTCTCCCTTGCCATAGCATCACAATGCCTCAATCCATGCCTACCACATGAGACTCGAACATAAGACCACACTGTCTAAAACCCATAGGCCACTGAATACTCTCTCAATACTTCCCAGAAATACCATGTTCCAGAATACTTTACTTGAAGAACTTTCTGCGAATCAGAATTTGTTATCATTACTTCCCAGATACTGATACATAAGATCCCATAATTAGCATAAAATACCACAAGTCTTGATCTCTGCCTAATGGAAACATAGTCTCTAGCCACATACCCTACCTTAGACGCCTGATGATTACATGCAAAATCCTAAACAAAATAAAACCATTCTCGAGAGTCATTCACTCCTATTCCAACTGCAAGTTACCTGACTTAACGAACAAAACCACTCATGCCTTATTAGCACCCTGACATCGAAGGATTTGACCTTATTCCAATACAAACGAACATCTTACTTTTTTACACACTAAGCATTCTTTATCAATAACAGCTCAAGACATCCTATTGTCTTCACATATCTACGAAGTACCATATAACCTTTATCAAAATTTTGCTTTACTCGTGCCATCCTCGGATCATTTTCTGCAACCAAGACTGATCCGCCGGCATACCTCGAAAAGGAACCAACATAGCACATAATCGTGCAATCAGCTAATCAACAACAACCTCCCCAACTTGGCTTGAAGCCATCTATCAGGACACATTTAACAACCCATAATACTTATACTCTAAAGATGCCGCAATATTATAGTGAGATTAAACTCAAATCATCTACTAGTTTATGAAAACACAGATCCTTGGATACTGAAATCCTCTACCAACCTCGCACTCATTCCCACATCATCTGAGTCCACTCTCTAAAGCAACCCAAATTTTCAAATTACAAAACGTACCTTTCAATTACACATGAGATATTCTAACAATATACATAAGAGTCATACCCCTTAAGAACACTCCGCAGGAGATAACCCACCTGCTTCGCCTCAATTTAGTATTTCAGCACACCTTCCACCATCTTACACATAACACATCAATTAAGTCTTCATGATTCTGAACTTATATCGCCACATGTACTGTACTTCACTTCCCAACTAGGAGACACGAAAATATTCTTCACGTGCCCATAACTCAGGGCTACACAACAAATCACAATAGGAATCGAACACTTACCGGCTCATCTATCATTCAGCAGACTCCTTCGTCATACCAAGTCACATAGATACATATTGCAGTACTAATATACTCATCACATGGATATCCAACTGCCATTCCAGCTAATAGGGACAATATCGAACATATAAGTTCAGAACACTTACTCACACAATCAGCACCTCGGTGCTCAAGCCATAGGCAAAGATCCAGCCTCAAGTCCTCCAGACTGGCCCAACATCAAACTCACGGGATCACATTTTGCCCCTCGATCGGGGAATCACATGCCACCAGGGCACTTATAATACCGAGCACTCATGTGCGCATACAGACGTGTTGAAGAAATTTCAAGATTTATATCTCAAGCTGAATCAAGTACGCACGATAAGAATTCAAAGAAACTGAAGTTTTCCTAAGGCTCTGATACGAACTTGTCACGACCCCGATTCTAGTCGTGATGGCGCCCAACATAATTTCTAGGCAAGCCAGACCAATTGCACTCTTAACCCGAGCATGAAGCTCAAAACCAATTATATAAAAATCATTAACAATAATGAAGTTAAAAGATTAAGCTCATTGATAGATATAAGTTGAATATCACGATAACATGGAATATACTCCCAAAGACCTAGGGTCATGAGTCTAGAGCCTCTAACAATACAGTGTGACAAGACTCCAAATAATACAATGTCTCAAAACTGCGGAAAGATAATAAAAGGGATAGGGGAGGAGTCGGGTCTTGCAGACGTCATGCAGCTACCTCGACAACTCCGAATAAAATCTGAAATCAGCAAAAGCTTAGATAAACTCCCGGGATACCTGGATCTGCACACATGGTGCAGGGAGTAAAGTGAGTACTTCCAACTCAGTGGTAATAAGTGTAAATAATAACTGAGTGGTAAGAAATCACGTAAGAACACTCCATCATGCTATATAGTACAGTACAACCTTTTGAACAAAATAGTAAAACCGTGAAAATCCTTTAGAAACATCTAGCTCAATTTAAAATCTATTTTAAAAATATTCTTCTTCCAACAGTAGGCATATGAATGCGATATCAGCTAGTGCAAGTCCACACACAAGTCAGCCCCTCGGGCACAACACTCTATTTACAAATAATACCAGGGTATATGGTACACAGTGCAAGAAATAGCATGAATGCCAATGATATGATAGTACTAAATGTCATGCCACGTAGTACAAACAGGAATCAATGCATGAATGCAATGCAATACACATGACCGCTGCGGCGTACAGCCTGATCCATTTGGGTACTCGCGCTCACGATAGGGGTTCAGACTCCGGAGGGGCTCCTACAGCCCAAGCGTAATATCAATATCACACCGCTGCGCCGTGCAGCCCAATCCATCATCAATCCAGAAATGCACATGCAACACTGCTGCGGTGCGCAGCCCGATCCACACTTAGTCCAGATATATGCACGTAAACCACACGGGCACAGTCAAATTTATCATTTTCAGTTCCAATTATTATGAATTATAGCTTAAGTGTTTAAGACTTTAGAAATTTACTAATCTTTTCGAGACAGTGTTTAACATAGGACTGATATCATGAAAACATGCTAAGCATAATGGAAACACTGATAATAATCCCTAAGGGATCCAAATAATCGGCACGAAGCCAAAACATGGCAATCATCCCAAATCATGATAACAGAAAGTAGTTTTCATTCAATCACGCAGTAAAATCAACTACCGGGACAGACCAATTCACAATCCCCAACTGTGCTCTACCCCATGCTCATGCCTGGCGTGCAAGTCACAACAATACAGAACTATGATGTGCAAATTCGGGGTTTCAAACCCTCAGGATATCATTTACAAGTATTACTCACCTCGAACCGGTGAAATATCTAACTCGCGACCCCTTTTTCCCTCAATTTGGCCTCCACGTCCGTCGAATCTAACTAAAATCAGAGCGAATGCATTACAATATGCTAAGGGAACAATGCCCAATCGAAAACAATCGAAAAATATCAAAAATCTCGAAACTAGCAAAACCCGAGCATTGGGCCCACTTCTCAAAAAATTATAAAACTCACATTAACGGACTCCTCATCTCGCCACGAGTCTACTCATATCAAATTCATCAAAATCGGAGTTCATTTGACCCCTCAAATTTCAAGTTTACACTTTTTTAGATTTCAAGCCCTAACCTCCATTTTTAACCATTAAATCCCTGAATTTTCATTGATTAAATCCTTATTTTTATACCATAACAACATAATTCGAGTCTATAAATTCATACCTGATGGAATCCCCTTCGAATCCTCTCCAAATCGCCTAAAATCGCCTTATCCGAAGTCCTAAAATATTTGTTCTTTCAAAATTCGCGAAGAGGACTTAACTTAAATCTGTTCAAGACTTTTCGCATTTGCACTCCATTTTCCGCTTATGCGGTCACCATTTTTGCGGTTTCCAACCGCTTCTGCTATTATTCTCAAAGGTGCCCAAACCGCTTCTGAGGTCCAATTCACGCGTTTGCGGTCTGCATTTTTGCGGAAAGCCTTCCGCTTTTGCAGAAGCTGCCAAGGTCTCAAGGGCCGCTTTTGCGATCTACCTCACCGCATCTGCGGAACCGTTTATGCGGACCCTTTTCCGCTGATGCGAAAATACTAGGTACCAGAACTCTAAAACATGCCAAAACTCCAAAATTCTTCGTTTAACCATCCAGACTCTCTCCGAGGCCCCCGGGACCTCAACCAAAAGAACATACATGATCTAATACTTCATTCAAACTTGCTTGAATCATCAAAAATGCTAACGTTAACATCAAAATCCTCAATTATGATCAAATCAAAGCCTAAATTTCTTAAAAACTTCCGAATTGCATATTCAATCAAAAACCCGACCTAAACACCTCCGAATTACCTTAAACTTTGCACATATATCCAAAATCACCTAACGGAGCTGCTGTAACTCTCGGAATTTCATTCTGAGCCTGGATCAAAATTTCACCTATCAACCGAAATTCGCCAAAATTCAAACTTAGCCAATTCTAGCCTAATTCTACACCGGAACTCCAAATTCAATTACGATTTCACTCCTAAGTCACAAATCATCCCCCGAAGCTAACCGAATCATCAGAATTCACATCCGAACCTCCTAACTAAATAGTCAACTTCCAGTTGACTTTTCCAAAATAAGTTTTCCTTTAAGAGACTAAGTGTCTCATTTCCAACTAAAACCAATCCAATTCTACCCGATCAACTCAAATTCTAATATTGAAATATAGTGAAGCATAATATGAGGGAAACATTTTGGTAACTCACGTGATAACGGGCCGGGTCATCACAAAAATCCTACATATGATTTATCATCAGAAATGTAAAGGAAACTTAACATTGAATTCATCCCACCATCAACATGATTTCAAAAATGTATAATTGATAACATATACTCAACCATGTCCAACTCCAAATATGGAAACCAAGACAACTAATAGTCCAATCACATGAAATTTTTAACATTAAACATCACGAATTCTTTTATTAGCATGCTTATACCTATTTGCCTACACTGACGTATTAAGTGTAAAGTAACCCAACCAACCCCCAAAGATGACAACCTTAGGAACCCTTAAGTGAATATCATTTGAGCTGAAAATATTTGACTCTTCAAGTACATCTAACACACAAATACATCTAAGCTAATGATGAAATTGGTTTCAATACACAAACTAGTAAGCCAGGCAGTAATATACCATACCATTAGAACAATAATACAAAGCTAAGAGTTCATTTGAATACACTTGAAATTACTGGAATAGAATGAGAATCTAGTTTTACGATTACAAACAACTAGATGGCATTCGTTGAAACTATGCTAAGTTCAATTAAGACTGTAAACAAGCTAATTGATAAACATTAAACCAAAATAAAACTACTCAAATTAGACTTTAAAAGAGCTAAAATCTGGACATTGAAAACTGCTTTTCATTCAACATTCATATCTCCATTATAACGAGTCAAAAGTGTACCTGGAGATTAAAACAAGGAAAGAAGAATGAGGAACTAACAAGTAAAAAAAGGAATCAACTATAGCAACAACACAGCCCAGATTCAGTCAATAGAATTAGTTGTAAATTCAATAGGACAGTAATTTTAACTCAGATAGACAAAAAAAACTTTCCAGAAAACCAACATTAATCCATTTTAAATCCTATTAATGAAGCAATACTATTTTTAGAATGATGCAAGAATCGGAAAGTCACTAAAGGTTCAATGGAACAATAGAAATCAATGACCAATCTTTCAATTCAAAAAAGAAATTGACAAACACGACATAACACCAATTCGATAACCAAATATCGATAGAAAATCTCTTGTTAGATAAAGTCTCATTTCAATACCTTCATATATTGCCAATGGCAACTGAAACATGCAATATACTGAACTCATCTCTTAGATCAACCATTCATGAATCCATTTTCCTCTTGACTGATACTACAATAGGTTTCCGAGCCAAACCTCGATATTACCTTTCTAACATGCTGAAATCAAATCTGTTCGTACTCATTAATGACTCCAATGATCATTTCGATTATAACACACCACACTGGTGATATGACACCTCAACATCGGCCTAAGCCACGACGTGCACAATACAGGCTCCAATAAGAAACGATCTGAACACACTCAAATCATGACAACTGACTCAAACAAAAGAGCTGTAATTCAATTCCTCAGTAACATCACAACACAGAACTGAGATCCCGTCTCACATCATAGAAATAGAGTACCTGAATCATCCTCGAAAAGTTATAACATCACGTGGCCTTGCCACAACTCATGATTCTATCCAAACACTATTACCCCTGAGGCACCTCAAATCACCATACTCAAAACGGACAGCCACGCATAGATTGAGGTCTGAAACCAAGCAATCGATCACACCCACGGTGAAGCAAGTAATATATACTATTCGATCCTGAAAGGACACAATCGATGCGCTATTTGCCGAGCAACACCCAATACGTACTTTTCCTCAGAACCCAGGAAGTAAGGCATACAAAGTAACATATAAATAAGACTATTCTCCACATCACACTATTGCGGCGTGCAACCCGATCCATATAACATACCTGTGGCGGTGTGCCACCCGATCCACACGTATATTCCGCAAAAGGAGATGCACACCGAGTTAAATTTGCTCATTACAATAAACACATAGTCTCATGCCCAGCCACAAGAAATGCATCCGAAAAAGTCCCTCAATACCGGAACTGAATCAATGGTAGAAACCTCTGCGCTGACATCCGCCACGAAGGCCCAATTAATGAAGCAATACTTGCCAGCCGTCCGCTGGTCTCTGGAATACAAACTACCCTGCTAGAACATAATTTGATGCACCTTGCCACGCAACCTGTGGCATTTTCCGACATAGTCCATAACACATTAGCCTAGACAACCTAACATTGGGACAACCAGTCCGCAATCTAATATCATAACCCAAATTTAATATACCAAGCAAAGTAAGATCCACTCGGACCTCCAATTTCCAATAACTGCTAGACGATGTCGATATACACGATCTACAACCACTGCATAGTCGAATCACGAGAACTTCTAGTCTC